>BRDA01057896.1:0-13826 GCA_036984385.1 Crenuchus spilurus
TTAAACATTTTCCATGACGACACATCATTGCATATATGAAACATTTATTTCTGTTTTGAAACATGATGATTATACAATCCAGAAATCCATCTTCTGTGGTAGGACAGTGTCACTGCTTTTTTTAGTTATAACACGTACTTCACTCGTTAAACAAAAGGACCATTTTTTAAATCAAAGTATGCTGCATTTGAAACGTGCAGATATATAATATTCTAATGAATATAGCAGTGAGGTGGTACCTTGGGATATGAGCAGACCAACATACAAATTTTGTAAGATACGAGCTTCGACACAGTCCATATTTTTGTTTGAGATCCGAGCAAAATTCCAAGATACGAGTGGCTGCTGCTAATTGGCGCTTTCGCGCAAAGGTCCAGTATGGGCAGTACAACACCTGCATCTCATTCTTTCTCATGTGTTACCCTCAGAATCAAGTCTAATCTCGTGCGCTGTACTCCTTCTTGCATCCTTTTTGAAAAAACATCAGTAGTAAAAATGTCTTAAACTCCTATTTAAACCTATTTAATTTTAATATTAATTTTAATTACATTTTAATACAGTAATTATGTAAAAAATTTGATTGTAAAAATGTTTTAAACTCTTAAATCTAGATCATTTTAATAACATACATACAGTAATTGTTAAATACTGTTCATATTATTTCATGCAGACCCATCATCCACGTATGCATGCCAGCTCTAAACATAGATATGGAGACTTGTTGCTGCTTCTGAGTGAATATTGTTTTGTACTAAACTGCAAAGAACGAACCGTGGCATCCCACTCTTCAGCCAGTTGCTGAATTTCTTGGCAGCAGTCGGATGCTGAAGTGAAATGGGAGAAGAGAGATTTGACTGTACAGCACACACTACTCATCTGTAATACACAGTACCCACACAGAATTCCCTGCAAATTTAAAATGCTGCAGCGAGAATTCGCCAAAAATTATTTTACACTAATATTTATTGAAATCTGAAATTGAAATATTTTGTTATGCACTGGTAAAGTGTATATATGTGTGTTTCTTAATTCAAAACATGTTTTTTTGGTCCATAATTTAGGATGGTTTGGGTATGTTTCACAGGGCTGGAACAGATTAAATCTATTTCAGTTATTTTAAATGGGAGAATTTTTTTGATATACGAGTTGACTGACTTACGAGCTCTGTTACAGAACAAATTAAACTCATATCTCAAGGTACCACTGTATTTATTGAGCTTGTTTATTGCTGTTTTATCTAGCATATTCCTACATCCTATGATGCCTTGTATGCAATATGTAATCAATAAGCTAAATCATGTTTGGAGTCCAGATGTTTCTTCCTTAGTTTAGAGCTGCAAGGTCTAATAGTGCATCAAAAATTAGTGGAGAGTTTGTTCAATTCTGTTAATTCTCACCTGTTATATTGTGGCTGACAAAGTCTCGTATAACAGTGCTGTCTTCCCAGTAATACACTGGATTTTGATTCCCCTTCCAAGAAAGCAGTCCAGGGGAGGGTGGAACACTGGCAAACATCCATCAGTCTAGGGGAGAACACTTTAACTCTTTCACTTTAAAAAAGTTCTGGGTGGATGCTGAAACTATCTGGGCTTGAGTCCTGAATGTCAATCCCTACCAACACCCTTGAGCAAAACTCTTAACCCTACATTCACCTACCTGTTTAACACGATTAGTCTGAAGTCACTCTCAGTAAGTGTCAACAAAATGTAATGGAGGCTAAATTTCCACTTTTAAAGCTGATAGTGGCAGCCTACCAATTTATTAACTCACATTAAAGCAAGTTAAACAGATGTGATGATAACACAGGTGTTGAGGAAGCTCTAATTGTTATTTCCTGGCCACCCGTATGCTCAAGGCCTCATCTAAGCTTTGGATTACTGCACTTCTTTGTGTGTACTTCATATGCGACACTAGAAAACATACAGAGCATTGTAGCTTCAGTTGACCACATCCTTTCCATGCTGCACCTTTATTAAGACCACTTAGCCTCCAGTCACAACAGGAATCAAATTATAATCCTTACAGTCTGCTTCAAAGGACTGCGCTCTTCGCAGGATCCAGACTGTGATGCAGAGTTACAGCAGCATAGAGATGCCACATAACACCTGCTGAGCACACTGCCTTAGAAGCCTTCCTGTGTAATTATTACTTATCAGTATTTAACTTTAGATCCAGAATGTTCTTAATTGACTTTCATGTTGTTTCTGATATTGTATGTAGGGCTGCAAATATAGTGTGTTCAGCATATGTACCACATAGGGGAGCCAGACAAACAGGATTTGCTCTTTACTTGCTCATCAGGGCTGCTGTGGAATCTGTCCTCTCATGACATGCTGAAGGAGCAGCTGGGCAGAGATGCTGTGAAACCCCTCACTGACACTGTGCTTGTGCCCTGCTCGGGTATCTCCGAGGGGGAAGACCCCAAACTGGAGCTACTGGCTGACTCTGAGGTCTTACTGAATGCTACAGGCTGCCTCAGGTATGCGTGTCCCAAAAATTGAAGCCTCTGTAAGCACCCTCTGCAAAATAACACAGTGAAGACAGGCCTCACAAACTGTGTTTATACATAAAAGTGATGCTCCTGGGCCACGAGTGGCTCAGCGGGCTAAGACGCTGACACAGAGGATCGCGAGTTCGAATCCCGGTCATGCTGTTTTCCATCAACAGTCGGGGCCCAAGAGAGCAAAATTGGCAGTGCTCTCTCTGGGTGGGTAGATGGCGCTCTCTCTCACTATCACTCACACATTGCAATGTCCGCTGGCTCAGGTGTCTACTGATTGGTCCATTCGAAACTAGAGACCCTGCACTTTACGAGCGCGTTGGTTCCACAGGGACGGTGTATCAGCGGAAGTTTGAAAAGAGGCGGTGTCTGTATCACACACAACAGAGGAGGCGTGTGCATGTCTTCACCCTCCTAGAGTCAGGGACAGTGCAAAGTGATGGAGAGAGCCACTAATGGGTTAAGTTAATTGGCGACTACCAAAGGAAAAGGGTGAAAATTGGCAAAATGTTAAAAAGAAAAAAAGTGATGCTCCTGTGCTCTTATGTGCTCTATTTGTTTTATAGGAATATAAGCTCAGCTGGCCCGAATGGTCGTAAAGCAATGAGAGACTGCCACAGTCTCATCGACTCCCTTGTTTATTACATCCGTGGGACCATCGCAGATTATAAACCTGATGACAAAGTATGTTCGTATTCTTTCCTGGCCTTTTATCTTGCTACTTACTTAGTTATATTGCTATTGTGCTTTTTTAGATACTGAAAGTTTTTTACATTTGAGACAGACATTAGAGAGTCACCTCAACCTCCACCAATGTGCAGCATCTACCTGGATGATACAACAGCAGTCAGTCCACACCAGAACCCTCATCACACATTAGCTATTGGACAGAGAAGACAATACGCCAGATTTTGAAGATGGGGGTGATTAAGAGTGTGAAATTTAGTCAGGACATTGGGGTAATGTCCTAGGATCTTTTTTTTTGAGAACTAGACCCTCAGTTTTACACCTTATATGAAAGGTGGCATCATTTATAGAGTGTAGTCTCCCTATCACTGCACTGGGGCATTGGGATCCACAGAGAACACTGTAATGGCGCCTCCTGTTGTCCTCACCAGCACCATTTCAAACAGCCATACAAAGTTCTCCTTGGAGGCCTCTCATCTAAGCTTGCACAGATTTTTGATATTAAGTTTTGCAGCTGCTATGGTTACTAACAAGGTGCATTGACTTGTTGACCCAGTCTTTGTTTATGGTAAAACTTTAAGAAAAATGTTTTATATGTTTCTCCTAACAACATCAGATGTTTTACATAGAAACCACTTTAACTGGCCAATGTAATCTGCAGTATTAATGCTGTTGTGTTGTCTCTCATCTGTAGGCCTTAGAAAACTGTGTGTGTATCCTGCATAATCTGACCTATCAGTTTGAGTCGGAGCTCCCTGAAACACTCAGGCCAGTGCTGCAGGAGTCCAGACAGAGCCTTGTACTTCAGAACCACACACCTGGTTGCTTCAACATCAGGAGTACCAAAACTCCTGAGGCAGAAAATGTCAGTAGTTTTATTTAAACATGTTTGTTTCTACATTCTTAATACAAAAGCTTCCTGGAAGGTCTTAGATGTTCCTCAGACAGTCGGAAGAACCCTTAACAGTGCCTCCAGGAACCTTGATTCTTTTTTCTTTGAAAACTCTTTAAGAACTGAGGAACCCTTCTGTGATATGTAAGCAGTTCTTGGAAGAATGCAGTCTATCTTTACAATGTTCTTAAAAAAACACCCATTATTCATAAATTAACCTTAATTTAAACAATTTTTTGACAATTTTTTTGTCAAACCTTCATTTTGTCCACTGTAAATATCCAAAATCCCACTACATTCATTTGTGCTGTAGATTATTATTGTTCTTATTAAGTTATGACATACAGTACCAGTCAAATGTTTGGACACACCTTCTGGACAGTCTGTGGTGTCTCATTATTTAAAAAATGAAAATGTCTTTCAGTTAACAGCTGTGTCTTGTCAAGAGCTTATGACTTGCATTTATTGCCTCTTAATGTGTTTGAGACATCAGTTGTGTGTCTACTTTGAAGTAAAATCTAAAACATATTTTGGTTTGTTTAACACTTTTAAATTTACTACATGATTCATTATGTGTTCCTTCATAATCTGGATGATTCAGTATTCATTTACAATGTAGGAAAAAAATAAAAACATTGAAGGAGAAGGAATGTCCAAACTTTTGACTGGTACTGTATAATGTGTTCAAAAGCTCAAACAGACAAAATTCTTGGAGATTGTTAATGTTGTTCTCACCTCTTTCTGATGCTAGTACCAACACTCAGAGTCAGAGTGCCCTCTGCTGGAGGAAAATGGCAATCCTTGGGGTGTGGAGTGGCTGTGGAGTGCCATCACCATTCGCATGTACTTGTCTCTTGTTGCCATCAGCAACCGCCAGCTGACGCAGGAGGCATCTATAGGAGCCATGCAGAACCTCACAGCAGGCAGTGGAGGGGTAATGATTATTAGTTATAAAGTGAAGCTGGAGGCTGCACATGTTAGTTTAGATGTGGACTACAGTGCACTGATTTCACCAATTAGATTATTTTCTTAATTAAAGGAATATTTTGACATTTTTCAGCCTAATCTTCCTTCAGTCAGTTTTGACATGTTTATCTATATCATGTAGAAAATAACTGAAAAGTTATTTGGGTCACTTTTTCTAAGTCTGTATGTAACAAGTGGGGGCACTCTGATGGTTAGGGATCTGGTCTTGTGACCAGAAGGTTGTCGGTTTGATTCCCGGGCAGACCTAACCCCCAACTGTCACATTGGCAAAAAGCTGAATGTAATCTACTCAAATCTAAGTGTAACAAGTGCGCCCTTGCAAAAAAAGTGAATTTTTGTAAAAATCCATTCAATCCATCCATCAATTTAAATTTAATGTAAGTTAAATCACTGTGCATACGGGAGGCAATTACTCTATCTTGGCTAAACACAGGACAGGACTGTAAAAATACATATAATATTTAAAAATGTATACATAAGTATGATGTGACATTGTATAATATCCTTAATTTAATATAAAGCATTGACAAAAATGCTTTTACAGAAGTTTTTAAAATGATTTTTGCAAAATGTTCTAAAGAAACTAAAATAGCTCATCACCCCATAAAAGGGGAAATACATTTAGATAAACTTGTACTACCAACACTCAACCTACCATGTGGTATACCATAATCATTACCTAGCAACACCCTAGCAACCACCAAGGAGACCATAGCAACTGTCTAGGTACACCTAAGCAACCATGTCAGAGACCATAACAAATGTCTAGGTACATGTTAGCAACCACTTTATTGACCATAGCAATAAGCAATTTATGCCTAAGCGTCAACCTGGAAGACCCAAGTAACACCTTAGAAAATCCTCACAAATCAGCAACCAACCAAGCAATGCCCTAGCAACCATTTTGGGATTGCTTAGGCTGCACCATCACTGCATGTCTTCAGTAAATGTACTGATTTATCTGTCAATTATTATTTTTGCTTTTTGGAAAGAAGAGTTCCTTACTTTGTCGACTACCTTATTTATTTTTTATTTCATCTGAGAGATTTTGTTTGGTAACTGAGAACACGTAGAACATACACTACCAGTCAAAAGTTTTGGACCACCAATTTTTCCAGTTTTTTATTGAAAATTATTTGAAGATCTAAACTTGGGACACAAAGTAGCACCTTTGTCAGATATAACAGCTGAACACACTCGTGACATTCTTTCTACAACAGACATCAAACATTCTTCAGACAGTTCTTCACAAATCTGCTGCAGAACGTCACATAAATGTTGGCACTTGTAGGTTTGCTTTGCTTTTCACTTCTCAGATCAGCTGGATGGGGTTTAAGTCTGGAGACTGTGCTCCACTCCATGTTTTCAAGCTGACCATCTTGTTGTTTGTTCCTGAGGTAGTTCTGGCAGAGCTTGGACTGATGTTTTGGGTCATTATCTTGCTGTAGGATGAACCCCTGACCAACTAGACTTTATAACACTTTTTAAATACATGGTAGTGGGCCTTAATATTAGTTGAAAAACACTTGTACACATGTTGTACATTCCAGAGGTTTGATAACTCATGGAGTCAGTTGAGATTAGATATTAACAGACTGTTTTTCAGCATATGAGTGGAATTATTTGTGTGCTTTTACATAATCAGTTTAATGAGTGAGTCACAGAAGAGACGTAATTATCACTGAAAAAGTGAAGCTGAAGTTACCTTAAAAGGAGAATCAGTGCTGCCTGTTCTGCACTTTCCAGTCTAATCATTTCCATCTTGTCTCTCAGGTATCCCAAGCTGTAGCCCACATCATAGTGCTGAAAGAGAATGGTCTGCAGCAAGTGAAGAAGGTGCTCCAGGAGGGTGAGGACGAAGTCAGGAGGGTCTCTGTGTGTCTGCTCAAAAATTTGTCCCGCTACAGAGAACTCCACTCAGATATCAGTGAGTGTCTTACCAACATTACTGACAATCATTTTATATCAAAATAAAATATTAACACAGTCATTATTGATAATAGTTAATCATTCATTTTCTTCTTTTTGTTGTAATTGTTTTTTCTGTGCCTTTCTACTTACGTTGACATTTCCTTCATTTTTCATTGATTTGGGAAGCAGTTCTGAAACAACAGAGCTTGTTTTGGTTTAAGCTTGTCATGATAATGTTGTTTGGATTTTGACTAGTTAAACAGGTGTTGCCAGAGCTGGTCGCTATGCTTCCTACCTCTGACACAAACACAGAGCAGCTGGTGGCGATCACAGCAGTCTGTCACATTCTCAACAACCTGAGCCAGGCATCTGTACACAATGTCCGTGCCATGCTCAACCACGGAGTACTCCCTCGGATCATCAGAATCAGCTCCAAAGATCATAGGTACCTCATTAATAAATCAGCCTGCCAGCCTGTGATTGATATTTCTCCAGCGATTCTCACTTATGTCTATACAGCCCCATGGACCACTCCTTAAATTCATTAGAGGATTCTGATTGGACAGTGATTACATTTCATTGTGGCACTAATGCCGCACTGCTGCTTCATGAAATATGATATTTTGATTTATGTTTTGTGTTTATTTATGTTTGTATCACAGCAACACACAGTGGAATACAATACATATGAGCTGATTACAGTTATAGGTGTATTGTATTAAGTTGTGGCACAAATACATTTTTAAAATGCATTGTTTTTCAGTAAATAGGTCAAACCATGTGAAAACAGTATAATAGTGATTATGCTTTTTTCATAATCTGCATGTTGCTATGGAAAAGCAGTGCATTGTGTGCAATTTGCAAAATGAAATTTACTTGAAATGCTTTAAAATTTACTTGAAATGCTTTAAAACTACACCAGCCGGATTTGATACTTAGCAGATGTCTTACTTCCATCAGTGATGACAAGTCTCTTCAGGCCCTGATATATAACAGAAAACAGCCTCAAAGCATGACACTCTTGCCTACTTTAGTACTGGTGTGGGGTTCTTCCTATAATATACATGAAACACACCCATCTTATTCAAAAGTTTTTTTTTATTCTGAATATATTAAGAATTCTAGGTTCATGTGAGGGATTTACAGTGCCACATTACATAATAGAATAAGAAAAAAGTGAATTGCTGTCCATTAGTTAATTCAAAAAGGTAATAAAACCCCTCATATTTGATATTCATTACATGTAAAGTTACATATTTCAGTTTTTTTACTTTTTTCAGTGTTTTACTGTTGATCCATTTGGTTTATAGCTCATAAAAATTGAGTCTATTAGAATACTTAATGTCGAGTTTGAGTAAATTACTATTCAAAAAGTATCAACATTAAAACAAAAAAGACTGAAAGATGTCACTTTACATATAATCTGTATCAAATATGACCTTTGTAAATTAAATTATGAAGACAAATGAAATTTTCCAAATGTCCTAATTTTTTAAAAATATTTTTATTTATTCATTTTTTGCCTATTTTTATCCCCTTCCCAATGTAGTATTAGCCAATTAGCCCATCCCATCCGTTAGGCCTCTCCCCATCACTTTTGCAATGTCCCTGACTCTAGGAGGGTGAAGACATGCCTCCTCTGCTGCATGTGATACGGCCACCGTCTCTTTTCAAACTACCGCTGTTACACCGTCACTGGGGAGCCTCACATGAATTCCCAGCTCCGAATGGACCAATCGGTAGACGCCTGAGCCAGCGGACATTGCAATGCGAGAGTGATAATGAGAGAGAGTGACATCTACCTGCCCAGAGAGAGCACTGCCAATTTTTGCTCTCTTGGGCCCCGACTGTTGATGGCAAACAGCATGACCGGGATTCAGACTTGCGATCCTCTGGTCATAGTGTCAGCGTCTTAGCCTGCTGAACCACTCGGGGCCCAAATGTCCTCATTTTTTGCTAGTACTAGTAGACACTTACCAAGCTTTGTTTACTTAACATTTTCTGCCTTGAATGTCAATGATCAGGGTCGTTCGGATGTTAATATAGATAAGGTTTCTATGCAGTATAGAAAAGTGTGGAATTTGTGTTTTAGTAATTTCCAGGTTTGGATAAGACACATATTTAACCCATCCAAGCAATGAAACACACACACACATTAATGAACACACCAGGCTATGAGAACAAGTGCCTGAAGCAGTGGGCAGCCCTATCTATGGGGGCCGGGGAGCAGTTAGGGTTAGGTGTCTTGCTCAAGGGCACTTCAGTTACGACCTGCCCGGGCTCAAACCGGCAACCTTCCTGTCACAAGACCAGATCCTTAACCACCAGGCCACGGCTGCTGTATATTTTTACATGTTGTGATACTGTAAGCAAGATGATATGTTGTGATTCTAAGAAATCAAGACTACACAGGTGCTGTGAAAATTCCATAATCTAACTTTCAAATCATTTTTGGTTCTTATTTATAATGGAGACTACAAAATGTTACATATGGTCTGAAAACATCTGATAAGTATAGAATTTTAAGTTCAGAAAAATGCAGAATTTCAAAAGGGAAAATGTGTAGAAAGCTTATATAAAGATCAACCAGATAAGGTTTAAAATTGTCATAGAAAAATCAATTATATCCAATTTTATAGTTAAACCCACACTAACGTACTGTAATATTTTTTGACATGGTGTAGGTATGGACCCACGAGAGCTGGCCAGGCTGCTGGGGTTCTGCTGCAGACTCTGTGGAGACACTCTGAGCTTCATGGGAGCTATAAGAAGGTCAGTATTCAATTACTGCAGTATTGATTAAAGGCATAAATAAAGGTGTAGTTATCCTATATATATTTTTTTTATATTTCACAATTTAATCTGTTGGCTTCTCTGACAGGCCGGTTATAGGAAGACAGACTTCATAAACAGCAGGACAGCAAAGGCCATGAATTCTCGTGACTGACCTCCAGTGGACAATTGGAGCAATGCATGAGACGGATCACTTCAAAAAAGACCAAAAAGTTGTATAAAAACAAAAAAAATGAAAGGAGGTGTCTGTCTTCACGTTTGTGTGTGCAAAGTCGATTTGTATTTAATTTTTTTATATTACTTCAGTATGCTGAAGTATGGTTTTTTTTAATCAATATGCCTTTGTTTTTTTAATAAATATTTTTATTCTCAGCCTCCAGTCTGATACCACATTGTGCAAGAATAAACACACCATAGCAAGATAACGCACAGGTAAACGTGATTCTTAATGTAACTGAAATAAATTAGGTCTATGTGGCAGTTAAAAGCCATGAAGGAACCCAAAACAAACATTTTTGTCCTCCTGAAGGTTGTCATTAAGCTGTAGCGGGACATCACTGGGCCTTGTGCAGTGAATAGATATATGGGTTTATATAAGGAATGGGAATAAGTTACTGTGCCCAGGAGATGAAGGGGGCAGCAGCACTGTCCCTTTTGAATATTTAATCGTTTGATGATCTAAGAACAGACCGTCCTGAGCTCTTGTCTCTGGATCTCCATATATACACACAGACAGGCCAAGAACACACAACCTACTGACGTCAAATATTGCTCAGCTGCATGTTCCAGAAGCTTCACTCCATACACCATATCTGACACCATGAAAATCATCTTATCTTTAGACCAGGCAGAGCACTCAACAACTTTCTCAACGCAACTGCAAGTTTCTCTGAACAAATCTTTACATTTCTGTATTCTATTTCTATAGCACTTTTCTAGACGCTCAAAGCACTTGGACATTTGGAACAGATTGTTTCATCCACCAGCAGTGCACAGCATCACATGTGACAACAGCCATAATTCTCACCACTCAGTTATTAGGTGGAGAAATGAGAGAAGACCAGGTCAGTTTTAGAAAATGGGGATAATTATCAGTGGGTAATTTAACCAGGACATCAGGGTCATACTCATACTCTTTGAGAGGAAATGACCTTGAGATCTTCTGACTCTGAATACATTTTATCTGCAAGATGGTGGCATTTGTACAAAACACTGTCACAGTGATAAAATATAGTTTTATTTCAAGAATTTTTGTGAATTGTCAGCACACTATTTTTGCCATAACCAATCCCACAAAGGCAGAATGCCAGTAAAGGAGGGAAACGATGGAGATCATGGAGCTATTAATAATAATTTAAAAGTGATTTAATTATTAATGTACATGTGTTCGATACTTCAGTTTTTGGCTTCTCCCACCTCTGCTGATGGTTAATAAGAAAACACTTCTTCTCCACTCTGAGCGTTGTGACCAAACTACCTGATTTAAGTCTGCAGCCCCATGTAGTGATCATTGTGTATCATTAACAGCTTTAATCTAAACACTCAGCCGTCATTTGATGCATGAGGCACTGTAAGAGCTGGTGCATCTAAAATAGTAAGAACGTGAAAATATTCAATATTGTTTATAATGTGCTTCAAAAAGGTAAACTCCTATGTTATACACATTAAAGTGACATATTACAAGCCTTTTTTGTTGATCGGTTTGACTTATAGTTCATGAAAATCAGAAATCCAGAATCTCCGATTATTAAAATATTTAATTTGGGTAAAAAAAACAGGGTTTTTTTTGCTGGTCTCCCATCCAAGTACTGACCAGAGCCAAACTTTCAGAGTTTGCATATTGTCGTGCTATGGCTGCTATACCAGCAGATGTGTGACAGAGCAGATAATCTGGACTGTAGCACCCAACAGTCTGTGAAAGGATTCTGCTGAATCCTCTTAATGCCCTCTGTGGCTCTTCTTAAAGGCCAGCAATCCAACCAACACCCATTTAAGATGTGCCACACCTGTGTCTGAATGGTGAGTGATTCTAGAATACTTTTTTGTTCCTAGCATATTCACTAAACAAGTAAATTACAAATGTGTACATACACTAATTGAAGGGTATTTTTGCAACCATAAGTCTGTGTATCAACATTATTTCATAAACTATCCAATTGACTCTTGTTACAATGAACAAGTCTTGATTATCAGGTAATTTTCAAGCCTATTATGAGTTGGGTCAGGTGTTTAGCAGGTGAGAATACATGAAAACTACAAAGTTTTGTGCAGGTTTTTTGTTATTTATAAATATATAAATTTAAATTCAAAGCACCTGCACAGGTTTTCCCAGGTGTCATTAAATTGCTTCAGTTTGGTTTAATTGTCTCAGTTCAGTTCAATATGGGGAAGACTGCAGACATAACAACTGGCCATAGGACCATCATTGATACCCTCCATAGGATGGAGAAGCCACAAAAATTCATAGCTAAGGAGGCTGGCTGTTCAGAGAGTGCTGTGTCCAAGCATATCAGAGGAAAGTCTAGTGGAATGACAATGTGAGGTGGCTTTTGACAAGATTTCCTTGATGCCTTGATGTTGGCTCTTCTTTGTTGTTTAGTAGATGATTAGTGTGTCACACACTGTTTAAAACATTCATGCCCTGCAAAATTTGGGCGGATTTCTCCACAGTATTCAAATTTTTTGAAATCCTGTTTTTGTGGGTTTTATGAGCTGGAAGCCCAAATAAAATAAAAATACTTGAAATCATTTAAGTTGTGGGCCCTGAATCTATAATCTATGAAAGTTTAACTTTTTGAATGGAATTCTGGAAATTATTAAACTTTTCCATGATATTCAAATTTTTTTGGAATGGGTCTATATATATGTGACCCCGCCAGGGAAAATCAGGTCAAAGTCATTCTTTTTTTTTTTTAATTTGGTTTTTTTTTCAAAACAACTTTTTTGTGAATTTAAGTTTTGTTTTTGATCACAATATGTATTCTGATAGATATCTGAGACTGTTATCTTACATTTACAGCAATAATATTGTGTGGCTAAGTTTTGTTGCTAATGTGAGTGACACGATATTGACATGATGTCTCAATAAGTTGCCCAGTGACTTTGGCCTGATTTTCCTTGACGGGGTCATATATATATATATATATATATATATATATATATATATATATATATATATATATATAAATATTCAGTGAATTTTTTTTATAAAACAGGAAAAAATCACCAAATGGTGTTTCAGGAATTAAGCTGAATATTCCTTAGATGATGGCATAAAAAGTTTAGATTTAAGTTAAAATTAAAAGTTTAAAGTATAACCAATCAACTGATTGCATATCCATACAGTTATTAGCATCCTCCACAATTATTAGCACCCCTGCATTTAGAGCTTTGTACAACCTGCCTTTACCAATAAAACAGCACTTATTCTTCTCCAATAACATTTATAAGGTTAGATAATACAGACCATTCTTCTTTACTGAACCTCTCCAGACTGTCCAGGGTCCTTGGTCACTTTCCTTTTGAGCTCAAACCTCAGGTTTTCTATAGAGTGTAGATCAGGGGACTGAGACGGCCATGGCAGGAGCTTGTTTTTGTGTTCAGTAAACAATTTTAATGTCTTGGATTAATGTTCTGCAGGGACATCAACTGACACTTTTACTTTCTTGGCAGTGTCAGGCAAATTTTAATCTTTGATCTACAATGTCTTGGAATCTGATAGAGTCCAGGATGTACCGAGATCCAGGGCCAAGCACATAGACCCTCCACCAAAGGCGTAGCACCAAATGGACCATATGCAAAAGTAGTGCACACACCCCCACCCCACCCCCCACCCCCCGTCTTATTAATAAATATTATTTCCTTTAATAGTTAAAGGAAAATAATGTTCCAGACTCCTCAAGGGCAATCCCCCCACTTGGGGGCCCTGCTAACTCAGTCCCACTTATCCCCCCACTATGATGCCCCTGCCCTTCACCATACTTAACAGTAGACATTAGATTCTGGTCAGTGTAGTCATCCTTCTTTTTAGATGATAGGATAGGATGACAAGAAAGG
>BRDA01057899.1:6085-16861 GCA_036984385.1 Crenuchus spilurus
CTTTTTTTTCCGTTTAAACTGTATTAAAGAGTGTTTTGAGGTTTTTACCCGGTCTGTTTTAGTGCAACCAAATATTAAGTTGAGGGTGCCAATAATTTTGTCTGGCCCATTTTTGGAGTTTTGTGAGAAATTATGTCAAATTTGCCTTTTTTTTCTGTTTTTTGTGTTGTTCCAATACACAGAAAGGAAATAAACATGTGTATAACAAAACATGTGTAATTGCAATAATTTTCTGGAAAAAATTCAGGCGTGCCAACACTTTCGGCCGTGACTATATATATATATATTCCGCAAAACAGAAAGCTTCTGCACATTATATACCCCTTTACTCAATTAATCATTAATTATTGATATTATTTGTAGTTTCTGTTTCTATCAACAGGCTGTAAAATCAAAAAGAAGTCAATAACACCATTTTAATCCTTACATTTTTGTTTAATCTTCTTTTCCCCCAGTTCACTATGGTACAGATCTGGCAACCCCCGTTAACATAGACACATCCACACGTTCCCCCTGTGAGGTCAGTGAGGAGCTGTGGAGCCTGGTCAGCACAGATTGGTAGAATGTAATTGGAGAGTTAAATCCTCTTTTCTTTGTTTCTTCTTTTGTTGTTCATGTTTCTTAATAAATCCTGAGATATAACCTGAACCTGCTGCACTAAGTGTGAGATGTTTAATCCTTTCTGTGCTTTTTGTATTCATTAAGGCTGCACTTACATGACTTCTTTAGATTTTATTTTCAGTAAGTACCTCCCCAGCTGGTTGTGTTGGTACAGCCGTGGTCTGCCGTCACATTGGCAAAATGTTTAATCTAGATGTAAGAATATGTTCAGTGAGTCTGAAAGACTAAGTAGTAGACATGTAAAGATTAGAGTCTTCCACTCTTACACAGTAAATCTGCCAGTGTTAAATCAACACTATTAGAGTTAAATTAACACTGAGGGTGTCAAAATGTAACACTCTCAGTGTTAATTTAACTCTAATAGTGTTGATTTAACACTGGCAGATTTACTGTGTACATACAGTCTGCTGCTATTAAAATCACAATATGTCGTCTTACTTATAGTATCACAATATATATTTTGAACATTTGAATCGTCAAGATTTCGTAGTGCCAGGTTCCTCTTAATACACAGTCTTGCCACATGTGGAGCCAACACAAAACTTGCTTGTCCCTGGCTGGGCTGCCCATATGGGCTCCACATGTTTGGCTTTTTTTCTCTGACAAACGCAATAAACTCTTGCAGGTGTTTGACTGTAATCTTTTCTTAACTGAAACTAATAAATATTACAATGTTACAGCTTCACAAGTTACTCGTTTAATTCACAAAAGTCAATTATATTTGTTAATTACATGTAAAATGACATTTCAGGCCTTTCTGTTTAAATGCTAATGCTAATTTATTGAGATTCTAGATTTCTGTCAGTCATTCTGATCAACATTAAAACAAAACAAGGCTTGAACTTCACGTGTTATGAATATTTTGAATTAAATTCTGAGCATCAATGAAATTTTTTACAGTATTAAAATTCTTTGAGATGCACTAACAGTGTCATCACACTTCTCTGTCTGTTATAGTACAGGATTTAGCTGCTGGGGCATCTTAGTACTTGGAGGAAATGGCAGTGAGTAGTGTTTTGAGCTTATGAGTGCTCTGGTGTGATTTTTTTGCACTAGTTAAAAGTGTCAAATTCATCACATTCATTCCAGCGTTGGCTGGTGAGAGTGGCAGTGGCACAACAGCTGGACTAGAAACTTTTACCCAGTGTCCTTTTAGCCTAAACACTTTCTCTAGTCTAATATAAACATGTAGTGATTCTGCATGTGTTCTCCACATGTCTGACGGTCATCCAGCAGTAAATCATGTTGGCACAGCATCGTTAACATTGTGATAGTTTCCTCTTCGGTTTTCATGCCTGCTGTGTAGCCCTCATCTGCTGAACTGTTACATGCCCACTAAACCAGCTGAGGTCTCTTCAGACTGAAACGTTGCAAGTCTGTGATGCTTTTGTTGTCACATGGAACTTGTGGGTACTGAGACGGAGAACCAAGTACCTTAAAAGTATCTGAACGCCATCTTCTGCAGCGCCGAAAATGTGACGTTTGTGTTTATAATTTAATAGAAAAAGGTGAACTTTCATTTTTTATTTATTACAATGAAATATTCTAAATAATATTCAAAATAAATGATCTAATAATTTGTGATTTTCATGAGTTATAAGTCATCCTGATCAACATTAAAACAGACTTCAGATATGCCACTTTACATGTACTGAACATAGAATATCAGCTTTTTTAAATTAAATTATGAAAAAATAACTTTTTCACAATATTCAGGTGTTTTTATGATGCGCTGTAGTAATAATCAAAAATATACATTCAATCTAAAAGCAAGCGGAGGTGTTGCACTCTGCTTTATGTTTTTAAATAGTTTCTGGATAAATTCTGACTTTTTTTGCCTGATTTATCTCAATTAATTAACGACTATATTAAGTTATTAAATTGTTAAGTATTGTCTCTGATTAATGATGTTTATAAATATTAATGTGACTAAACTAATGAAGCCTTTATTGATTATCCTCATGACCAACTTATTCATTTAAATATGCATTTATTTGTTAGCCAATTACAAACATACTAACGTCTCATGTAAGCACTTAGCAATAGTTGAATACACTCTTAAACACAAAGTTTTTATTAATCTTGAAGAAAGTCTTGGATACACCTCAGCTCGAGTGGTCTTTCACTGGGTTTAACCTGGTTTTGAGAAGCCGGCTGCTTTTGTAGTAGATTGAGTGAAGAACATTTCACACAGCTTTAAATACACTTGCATGACTGTCTGGCATTTTGGCTGCCTGCTGTCACTTCAAAGTGGCGCAGGCTGCAGCTCGACTGTTTCTGTGGTGAAGTGGGCACGCTGCAGGGTGCTGACTTTTGTTACTTCGAGTAGTGTCTGTCCGCGTGCCACACAATAACCTTGTTTTGAAGTTTCCTGCCAAGGCGGCACTGGCACGTCTTGCATCACCATTAAACCGCATTGAATGCAGTGCAGATTAGTGATATGTGTGATGCTGTAATAAAGCATATATGATGTTGTCTCACTTTTAGGTACATTCACAGATGAGCTGGACAAATAATGAATAAACAACACAAAGTGCAACATTATTTATCACTGTCACAACACCAAAATGCTTCAATACACCAATACTGCTTCAATTTGTCTCTTGATTGTGTTAATGCAAGCCAAGATGGATGCCATTAATCAAAGGCCTGCTAGTTTTTCCACAAAGCAGAATTCCTCAGTAAGATGGATAACTTGAGCCAAAAGTTAAGGATTGTCCAATAGGAATGTTCCTTTAGCTCTACACCTTTATTTAGCCCAGCGTCGCTATGGTGCAAGACATGATGGAAACATGTTAAAGGCCTTAATACTGCTTCCCACATATCTGTTGATTGTGGTAATGCAAACCAATTATCTTTGGGTTCTGATGAGTCAAAGACCCAAGACATATTCCACAATGGAGGATTCCTCAAAAAGTTGGATAACTACAGCCAAATATCGAGAAAAGTCCATTAGGAATGTTTCTTAGGTCTCCTATTGGACCAATTGGTTTTTGGGCCCTTTGTACTCTACTATTTATCCCAATGTGACTATGTGGCAAGACATTTAAAGAATATTTTGATGGTTAAGGCCTTAATACTGCTTTCCACATGTCTGTAGATTGTGGTAATACAAACCAATTATCTTTGGGTTCTGATGAGTCAAAGACCCAAGACATATTCCACAATGGAGGATTCCTCAAAAAGTTGGATAACTACAGCCAAATATCGAAAAAAAAGTCCATTAGGAATGTTTCTTAGGTCTCCTATTGGACCAGTTGGTTTTTGGGCTCTTTGTACTCTACTATTTATCCCAATGTGACTATGTGGCAAGACATTTAAAGAATATTTTGGTGGTTAAGGCCTTAATACTGCTTCCCACCTGTCTGTAGATTGTGTGATGATGCAAAACAAGATCTTTGGGTTATGATAATGCAAAGACCAAATAAGTATTCCACGAAGCAGGATGTGTCAGTAAGCTCATAACTTTTCTACAAAGTTGAGAAAAGTCCATTAGGAATGTTCAATCGTTCTATTGGACTGGTTGGTTTTGGGCCCAACTTAAACCGAGTCCTGTGTTGTGGAATGCCATCACTACTGAAGTTGATCTACCAGCAACAGCAAACACCACAAAGAAAAAAATGCAACATAAAGCAAAAGATTTAATATAAACACTAGTATGTCTTTATTGTCCATGTACATATATACATTTGAGTAAAATATAATTTAACAACAGTTTGTGAAACCAACTTTATTAACAACAAATATTGCTTTTTTTAATTAAAATACATAAACGTATGAATATTTCTCTTTTTACAATTGTACAAAAGGCTACATAAACACTGGACTCTTTCCAGACTGCTACAAAGGCATGGCGTCAGTCCATATTTTATTTTACAACATTAAAAGCAAATCTGTTTTTAATAACAGGTTAAGTAATCTAACAGCCTTTGGGTCTGTTGTGATTGTGGCTCCCATAGAAAACATGCTTTATTGTGTAAGTGTTGGAGTTACTCCAGAAAAGAGGGTGTTGAACACCTTTTGTTATCATGATCTTGAAATTGGCATGATTTCCAAAAGTGTTAAACGGGGGTGGAGGATTTGCAACTCACCTGCCTTGTTTTGTTGCATTTTATCCCCATTCTGCACCCAGCCTTTTCATCTGTCCTATGCACGATCTTCTGGTTTAGGAACCAGAATATTTTGGGATCTCTGCATGTTTCAAACTGGAAGACGACATCTCTTGTGTAACTGCCAGGCGACCTCAAGGACCTTCATTACAGTAAAGGCAGCCACTTCTCTTTCAGTTCTTTTTCGTCAGAAGTGCATGTTGCTTCAAGCTTTTTTGATTTAATGAGGAAACAGGCTCTGGTTTGCTGTTACAAGTCCTCAGCTATCAATCAGATCCTTGGCAGAAGTCGCAGTAAATCAAGTCGACAAGAAGATCTGCCAGGTTGTTTGGTATTTAGTTTTAATGCCTTTGAGGGATACCACATCCACAGTTTGACTTGGTATCAGATTATAAGAGCTAAAGTAATCAGTTCTGTTAAAAGGAAGCACTTGGATCACAGTCATGGCTGACCCTGTAGACATGCTTGTCTATACCAGTCCATGATACAGCTGAACCCTGACACCCAAGCTCAAAAATTCAAGTCTTTGACATTCTTGGATAAATCGTTTTTATAGTAGTTGGCGAAAAGTTCCCAGAGGAGACTGTTGTCTCCAGGCCCTCCAGCCTGTGTGATGGTACCTCCGCTCTACTAGTGCTGCACTCCAAGAACGGTATTCCAAACTTCTTCATATGTCCATCCTTAGTGAGTACACAGTAGCTGCAGAGCAGTTTCAGTATTGCCCTACGCATGTCTTTACTGGTTAATGTGTAGATGATGGGATTGAGCAGGGAGTTGATCATAGCGATACCCAAGAAGTAGTCTGCCTTGAAGAGAACCTGGCAGCTTCTGGCTGGGCAGCAGAAGTCCAACAACAGAAGTATAAAAAGGGGCAGCCAGCAGACAATGAAGACACCCACCACAATGGTGACCGTCTTTAGCAGAGCCATGTACTTCTTGGACTTCCTCGCCCAGCCCTTGCGTTGTGAACCGCAGACTAGCCGCTGTGTATTGCACTTGACGATGCGGAAGATGCGTACGTAGAGGACCACAATTGCCAGAAGTATTGCAGAGAAGACCGTGATGCAGCAGAGAATGAAGCTCTTGGAATAGAGCGGCAGGACAGTGGAGCACTGCTCCAGGTTGCCTAGGCAGTTCCAGCCCATAATAGGCAGCACACCTAAGAAGACCGACAACACCCAGCTTGCGCCAATCAGTGCAAACATGCGTCCACGCTTGGCCCCCTGGTATGGCTTCATCCGCACCATGGTAACATGCCTTTCAATTGCGATGGCCAGGAGGCTGATGATGGAGGCAGCAAGAGTGATGTATACACCACCTTCTCTCAGGAACCACTGGACTGGTGTCATTTTGAGCGTGTTGGCCCCTGACGTTATGATATTCACCATGTAGGTGAAGCCTGCCAACAAGTCTGAGAACGTCAAGTTGCCCAACAGGTAGTACATGGGCAGATGGAACTTTTTATTCTTCCAGATCGCTACAAGAACCACGGCATTCTCCAGCACAATCAGCAGACAGATAACGAGGAACACGATGGCTTCAGGTTTCAGTCCATCCCTGTATTTGTTACTGTTCAGCTTTCCTGTGAAGTTGTAATGGGCTACGATAACCCCATTGCTCTGGTACTCCCGGAACATCGTGAAGAGGTTTTCTGCAGCCTGTGACTCCGGAGCTACTGTCGGTTGTGCAGCAACATAGGCAGCATGTGATGCTTCCATTGTTCTTGTGAAAGCTCCTCTGTTCAAAAATTAGTCCTCATCATTCCAGCCTAGTGTGGTAGTATTAACTATAAGTATAAATCCACAAAATGTTGCGGTTACTCTCGTCAGATTTGTTGCGCAGAACTTGCGAAGGTCCTCCTAAAGTTGGCAACTTCTGATGTCCTGTGAGTTTTAAGAAGATCCTGAAAGAATGGACATTAGAGAATAACTAATTGAGCAAATAACCAAACAATTAAGCAATCAAAATGTTTCCAATGTATCACAAATGCAACATTTTAAAGATTTCCCTTGTTCTGTAGAACCAATGATTAAACAGAATGATGCTCTGTAAGATACTAAAAGAGTACGATGACAGCACCATTGTGTTTTTACTGAATTTACTGATGTGATTAACCTGACAACTGTTTTGTTGACGTATTCAATAGTATTATTTTGACTTTTCAATGAGTTTACAAGTTAATGAGTTCCTTGGACAAGTTTGGGCTCTATCAGGGGTTAACAGATAAGATTAGCAGATAACACCTTTAGAGAAGGGTTTGAGAAAATTGATGAATGGAGCAAAGGTTAAAACCCTGCTGGGAAAGTGGCAACGACTAAGAAAACTATCAGTTTGATTAAGATAGAAGAAGACGGGTGTGTTCTGTTTCAGTAGGTGAAGCCCTCGAGCAAAACAATGAAAAATGTTCTCACAGGAGCTACTGACGTTGTTGGGTAACTTTGTCACCCAGCATTGGGGTTACATTACTAAAACGAGCATTGTGTTTTCAAAATGATGTTGAACTAGACAGCCTGCGTAGTTGGATCAAACATTAACAAAAAATGATCCAGCAGTCAAAGACTGACACTCAGCAGAACAAGGATGAAGGAACTCAGGAAGGAAAGCTCAGCTTTCAGTAAAAGCCCAAATAACCAAACTGAAGATCTCTAATTTTGGACACATTATGAGAAGAACCAGCTCACTTAAGAACACAGTTATGTTGGAGCACTTAGGCCAGCAATGAGATGGATGGATGCAATCAGAGGAATCATGAATGAGCCTTTAAGATGCATGAAAAACACTATTATTGTCCAGGAGCAAGAGACGACTTGACGGCACTTACAGTGCCTACATCAAAACATTAGAACATCATGAAACATTAATTAATGATAATTACATTCAAAAATTCAACATTAAAATAAGAATTGACATATGTCACTTTTTGTGTAATGCATATAATTGACAGTTTATCTTTTTGAACTAATTTATGAACACAAATGGACTTTTACATAATGTATTTTTTGCAGATGCACTAATAACAATAATAATAATAATAATATAAATGAACATGTGTGGGAAAACTATGGCATGAATAAAAAAGATGTTCACAGGAGTTGAATTAGAGACAATATTCTTTATTGTTTATAATTTTTATTTTTTTCAGAAAGGTAGATATTTTATATTTATTACATGTAAAGTGACGTCTAATTTTTTGTTTTAATATTGATCAGCATGCACTCTTAAGAGATTGTTCTTCAATGGGTCTTTGGTAAAGGTTCTTTGCATTTGAGAAATGGTTCTTCAGATTGATGAGGAATGTGCTGTAGATGGTTCTATATAGCACCACAAGAGATTTCTCTATTATTACAAGCTTGACATCGTAACTACAGCAGAACCTTTTTGGTGCTATATAGAACCTTTCTCAAAAAGGTTCTCTATAGAACTATCTACCACACTTTCCTTATAACCTGAACCATTTGGGTTCTTTGAGTGTTCATGGTTTTATATAGAACAATATTCTTTACTAAAGAACCCTTGAAGAACCAAGAATCAAAATTCATTTAAATATGTCACTTTACATCCAGTGAATATAAAGTTGACCTTTTGAACTAAATTAGAAACACTAACTTTTTCAACCATATTAATTTTTTGGGATATGCAATAATAATAATAATAATAATAATAATAATAATAAATAATTAATAATAATTAAATAATAATAATAATTATTATTACCATTATTATTATTATTACCATTATTATTATTATTAAAAATAAACAGGTAAGAAAAGTGTGGAGTGATTAAGATGGTAGGTTTATAGGGTTGAATTACACTACGAGACAGACTAAACAACTGTTCATGAAGCTGAAGTTCGATGGTTATTCATTTTCAAATGATCCATTCCTCCTTAAATAGTGCAGCAGTTAGTCAGGCGCCTGCAGACGAATACAATGCGCCTAAATGTAACTGCTGCGCTACTTAAGGTGGAATTGGGAATTCCAATAAGACGCTAAACTTCAGTTTCGTAGTTTAAACTTAAAAATAGTGAACAAGTAATGTATGTGCTAACACTACAAGCTAAATCTGAGTGCATTAACTTACATAAAGACAACAAAACGTGCATTTTACATGTACATTCACTAAAACTGAGCCTTTGGCCAAAAGTGAACAAATGCCACTAGTGGTGTGAGTTAAAGCTCATATGCTGGTTTCTTTATAAACATGTTAGTACAGAAGCTATAAAGTGTGAAGTGTACGTACCGTGCTGGTGTGAGGAGCTCCTCTCTCTCTGACTGACTGACTGACTGACTGAGGGAGGTGAGGAGGAGGTTCAGTCTCTCTGACAGGATTAGACTTGAAGGGGGACTGGCCTCCTCAGCTGGTCCTCCTCTCACTTCTCTGCTTGGCTGCTTAAGAAGCAGTTGAGGAGGTGAAAATGAATTGCCCCGGGGTGGGGGTTAAATTACCCTGCTTTGGTAATCAGGCTGTGCTGAGATCTGTGAAATGAAGTGAAACAGTGTCTAATGAAAATCTAATCACATTTAGTGAGTTATAGTGAGCTGAGTTTTTATTAAGTTATGAGATGTAGTGGTATAGTGAGTTTTGTGAGTTTTAGTCAGTTCTGAGTTATAGTGATTTATAATGTGTTACAATGAGTATTTTGAGTTACAGTAAGGTATAAGTTGCAATCAGTGAGTCTGAGTTCTAGTGAGATAAAGTTAATTGTGAGTTATAGTGAGATATAATGAGTTAATGTGAGAGAGTAAATTATAAGTTATAGCGATACATAGTAAAGTTCTATTGTTGAGTTCTATTGTTGTGTTATTCTGAACTACCATTAGTTATAGTGACTTGTGAGTTACAATGAGTTAGTGTGAGCTATAGTGAAGTATAGTGGGCTGTAAGTCATAATGATAAAGTGAATTGTGAGCTATAATGAGTGAGTTATAGTGAGATATATTGAGTTGTAAGTCGTAGTGAGAGGGAATTGTGAGCTATAATAAGTGAGATATAGTGAGTTGTGAGCTATAATGGGTTTGAGTTATAGTGAGATACTGTATAGTGAGTTGTAATTCATAGTGAGAAAGTGAATTGTGAGTTGTAAGTCATAGTGAGAAAGTGAATTGTGAGCTATAATGAGTGTGAGTTACAATGACA
Source organism: Crenuchus spilurus (assembly GCA_036984385.1). Taxonomy (NCBI): domain Eukaryota; kingdom Metazoa; phylum Chordata; class Actinopteri; order Characiformes; family Crenuchidae; genus Crenuchus; species Crenuchus spilurus. Next base: position 15,953 of record BRDA01057899.1, read on the forward strand.
TAGTGAGTTGTATGTCATAGTGAGAAAGTGAACTGTGAGCTATAATGAGTGAGTTATAGTGAGATATGGTGAGTTGTAAGTCATAGCGAGAAAGTGAATTGTGAGCTATGAGTGTGAGTTATAGTGAGATGTATGTCATAGTGAGAAAGTGAATTGTCAGCTATAATGTGCGAGTTATAGTGAGATATGTTGAGTTGTAAGTCAGTGAGAGTGAATTGTGAGCTATGAGTGTGAGTTATAGGGAGATGTATGTCAGTGAGAAAGTGAACTGTGAGCTATAATGAGTGTGAGTTATAGTGAGAGATGGTGAGTTGTAAGTCATAGTGAGAAAGTGAAGTGTGAGCTATGAGTGTGAGTTACAGTGAGATGTATGTCATAGTGAGAAAGCTAACAATTCTCCCTATAACTGTGAGCTATAATGAGTGTGAGTTATAGTGAGATATGGTGAGTTGTAAGTCAGTGAGAGTGAATTGTGAGCTATGACTGTGAGCTATAATGAGTGTGAGTTATAGTGAGATATGGGGAGTTGTAAGTCAGTGAGAGTGAATTGTGAGCTATGAGTGTGAGTTATAGTGAGATATGGTGAGTTGTAAGTCATAGTGAGAGTGAATTGTGAGCTATGAGTGTGAGTTATAATGAGTGTGAGTTATAGTGAGATATGGTGAGTTGTAAGTCATAGTGAGAGTGAATTGTGAGGTATGAGTGTGAGTTATAGGGAGATGTATGTCAGTGAGAAAGTGAACTGTGAGTTATAGTGAGATATGGTGAGTTAGTGTGAGTTGCAGTGACACAGTGGGGTGTGAGTTATAGTGAGGTTCGCACTGAGGCACGAAAATGTGCAACTCTTAGCAAATGTTTCAGCCACAAGAAAACAAACGATATTGTTCTTTGATGCTACGCCTCTGTTAG
>BRDA01057900.1:0-11846 GCA_036984385.1 Crenuchus spilurus
ATATATATATATATATATATATATATATATATATATAAAACAAAAAACAACATGGGCAGAAAGGGGCAGAGCTAAACTCCTATAGGTTTAAGAGGTGGGTATATGTAATTGAATTGACAATTCATTCAAAACAGGCTGTGTTTGCAGTTTACTTTCCACACATGGACATTATTTTCCTTGATATTTATTACTATGGAAAATAATTATTTATTGATAAATAATGTGTGAAACACAAATAGCAGATGGTTTAAGATAACTGACAACATCAGATATTTCCCCTATAATAAGAACATCTACACGTTCTGATATGTTCAATTCAGTTGAACTCAACATAACTCAATACTCATAATCTGGATTTGTGGAATCAGATTTCAGAACCCACAGTGATCATCCCATCACCTGTAAAGTGCTGATGGTCTGAGAAATATCAGCACTCAGTAAAAAGCTCAGTTATCAGTGGCGAAGCAGACACGTCTGTCTGTTGCTGTAATGACAACACTAAGCAGAACAATAGAGACACCAGACCTCCATCCTCAAAGACTCATTTGAGAGGCAGCTATTAGATGGAGTGATTTATTTAAATAATGCACAGAGATGGAGTAGAGTTCTCCTGAGCTCTGCAGGGGCTCTCTGCTCCTGTCTTGGCCGGCTCTCCGTGTTGATGCATGTGGAATAATGGCCTATAATTTAGCACGGCCTGACAGCTTAAATATGCATTTCTCCAAGCTGTTTTGTTATTGTCGGCTGCTCTGAGTGAGGAGTAAGATTTAAAGAGTGTTTGTGTTCTCAAAGGCTTGTATTTGTACACTTTTACAGGGAAGAAGCATTAGGAATGAATAAAAGGAAGAAAGCACTTCATGTATTATACTTTTAGATTTATTTTAGAATAATAGATGGTAGGAAACCAAGGCCTTACCACAGGGGGCTTCATGAGAATGAGTGTCAATGGAGTAATTGATTACCTCTAATTTTCTTTTTTCATGTCTTTTTCTACAGTCACTTTTACATTTGAGTACACAGCAATCAGCTGATCGGTAGATAAATACAACCTCAGATGAACAAAACTCAACAGATTCCATCATGTCATTATTTATTTAACAAAAATGAAGCCAAAATGGTGAAGCCATTTCAGAAAAGTACAAACCATGAATACATAACTAGTAGAACCACCTTTAGAAGCAATAAGTTGAAGTAATAATTTTCTGTGTGACTTCATCAATCTCTCGTGTTGTTCTGGGGGAATTCTGAACCACTTTTGTTTGCATCATTGCTTTAGTTCATTGATATTTATGGGCAGCTCTCCTAAGAGATATTTCAGTTGGGTTGAGGTCTAAGTCTAGACCTCAGCCCAACTGAAACCTGAAGGCCTGGCCTAGTGCTTGATTCTTTTCTTTTTCAGACATTCTCTTGTAAATGAGTAAATCCCAAGCATCTTGTGTGCTTGGGATCATTGTCTGTTGCGTGACCCAATATCGGCAAATCTTTATCTGTGTGTGTTAGGGGTGAGACAGTTCCTTCAGCCACTGGCAGGGGGTTCCAGCAATGAAGGAATGTCAACAAAGGCAATTTCAAGTGGTAGCACCTGCTGATGGCCCTTTAAAAATGCAGCCAACCAGCAGGTACATGTCTCACCTAACCCTCAGGAGTGACCACTCTGTCTCCCGTCAGTCAGGAGAAAAAGCTCAGAGCTACAAAAAACGGAAAAGGAAAGCAGAAATAAAGTTTATAAAGTACAGAAAGAGAAAACCAAAGGAAGAGCTAAGGAAAGCCAAGAAGAAAAGGAGAATACGAGTTAAAAGAGAAAAGAAAGGTATATGTACATAGTACATTTTCAAGCCCATAGCAGCCACATACACTGCCACTCTTTCCATAAATCCTGCTTCTTCTACAGTTTTCGCCCCCTGCACTTGGCTCCACCCCCAACTGTCCCATAACAGGTGGACAGATGTCTTCACATTTGACTCTGGAATACTTTGGCATACAGAGGAGTTCAGGTTCGACTCGATGACTGCGAGGTGTACAAATCTTGTGGATGGAAAACAAGCCCAAATTATCACACCTCCACCATCATGTTTGACAGCTGGTGTGAGGTGTTTGTGCTGATTGATATGTGTTTTCACCAAACCTGGTGCTGTGTATTATGACCAAACATCTCCACTTTTGTCCATCTCCAATCTGTCCAATGGATTTTGTTCCTTTAGTCTTGTGGTTTGCTGCTGGTGATCTTACTGGTGATCAGTTAACTGCTGGTGATCAGTTAATCAAGGGCATTTGATTAGCAGTATGTGGTTGCTACTTTCCCTCATATTTCCTATGTAAGCACTAAGAGTGTACTTAATTGTTCACACACTGCTTTCACATTTTGGCCTAGTTTTTGTTAAATAAATAATGGCATGGTATAATTTTCATGTTTTAACCTCTTACATAACCTGAACCTGCTGGTCCAGCATTTACTCCTTCCATTCAGAGCTTCATGACCCTCTACACCAGTGATCCTCATTATTTTTTTCAAAAGACTAAACCTTTGCGCACTGAATATATTGCTCTAGCTAGCTTATAGAATTGCTGCTGCCATGTAGCCACCCTGCTGCAGGGTTGCCAGGTCCAACTAAAATATCCAGCCTAAAGTCAGTCTAAAACCCGCCCTTTAGAAGCTTAAACTAGCCCAGAATATGTCTGTCACACGTTTGAAGCAAATGGCAAAACAACTGTGTACGAGTGTACGACTTAGTATTTTGTTTATAAGGGATTTATTATCATTATTGCTATTTATCTTAATAATATGGTAACATGAGTGTTTTATTAGTTCTTTTTTAAGTGTTAAACCGTGAACCTGGCAACAGCAGAGTCTCGTGCAGTGTCTGTGTTGCCAGGTTCCACAGTATCCCCGATTTGGAACCAACTTTAATTGAGGCAAAATGAGAGGGCAAGTGCTTGGATGTAAAGCGCATTACAGTATATGTCTCTGTAGCATGCTTTTAAAATACTTTGGCTGTGCTGACGTACTTTCGTAACTGGTCACGAGAGCCACCAATAAAGCACGGTGAGCTGCATTTGGCTAGGGAGCCGCGCAACGAGTATCCCTGGTCTACACCAAAGGGAGGAGACATATGAAAGATAAAACCCTATTATTTATAATCAAGTTGTAAATTTCTGAGTATTTTGAGCTGCTAACTAAGGATTCTGCTTCAGATTAACCATGTGTCATAGCTTCAGTGGATTTCAATCCTTAACTTAAACAAATAGAATTCTTTACTGCTAGAAGCTCCAGTACAGAATTTGACTCCAGGCCCTAAAATGCTGTGATACAACTCTGCATTACTGACTAAAGACTAATGATCCATCACTATAAACTCTGTAAATTCATATTTAAAAGCTCACTGTGTGCTGAGAGAGTAAAGGGCTGATATAAACATGCTCCAGGTAGTACACAGCTCTTAATTAAATATGCAAATCATCACTGTGGGAATCCTTCTTTATAGTTGTTTTTTGCTTTGTGTATTACACTTCCAATTAGCTGCCAGATTTATACATTTCAAACACAAGTTGCCCCTTAAACCTTAACCCCAACCATAAACCCAAGCAAAACCCTAACCCTAGAACTCCCAACTCTAAACCTAATGCAAAACCCCAAACTTCCAGTCCTAAACCCCAACCCTAACCTCAGCCCTAAACCCACAGTATTAACACCCAGCCCTAACCCTTAAACCTTAACCCTCAACTCTTAACTATCCCTAAACCCCCAGCCATAAACCCCAATCCTAACCCCAGCTCTAAACTCCAAGCTCTAACCCCCAAACCTTGAACCTCATTCCTAACCCTAACATTAAACCCCCAACCTTAAATACCAACTTCAAACCCTCAGTCCTCAGCTCTAACCCCAACCCTAAACCACCAGTCCTATACAGTCCTAAATTCTAAACCCAAATCCCAACCCCAAACCCCAAACTGCAAGCCCGACAACCCTAAATCCTAACCCTAAACAATGTGTATCATACATGAATCAGAGCTGAGTTATCCCAAATGAATCTGCTTGACCTTGATTAGCCCTGGCACCATGAACAGGAATTAGGGATCAGTCATTTGGGACAACAAAAGTGCCCCCTGAGCGAACATCTTCCCCCAACTGCCCTCCCAACCAATATTCAATAGCCGATGAAATAACACTGTCATTACAAACCAAATCAAAGCAGGGGGTTGCATAAGAGAGCTGAAAAAATTAGACCAAATGTGACCCCGCCAGGGAAAACCAGGTCAAAGTCTTTTTTCTTCAAAATTAGTTTTTTTCAAAACAACTTTTTTGTGAATTTAAGTTTTGTTTTTGGTACTCCGATAGATATCTGAGACTATTATCTTTCATTTACAGCAATAAAACTGACTATAAAGTACCAAACTGTGACGCATTTGCACACTGCAGCCTGATCTATCAGTTTTGTATTGGCCAGTAAATTATACAGCTCAACAGTAAAACTCACCCACTTGGACGTCTACAGTGGTGGTCTGTCCATCAGGGGGAAAGAGGACTTTTGGTGCTCTGGCTGTGAGAAGAGCTGAAAAAAAAACAAGAATACATATTAATCAAGTGTTCATAATGTTTATGTTTATCAGAATATATAAGATATTTATCATTTATATGCTTGAGTTTGATGTACACTGCTGGCTTACTGATTATTTTTACTGAAGTACAGAGTCTGACAGAACATTATGACCACTGACCTAAAAGTGGAAATAACCACTCTTGGTTCAGAGACACGTTCCTGTGTTCATTATAGAGGCTAACTGATCCACTATTGTGCATCAATTGCAGTATTTCTCACAAGTCATTGTTCCCCTCTGGCACCAATGGCCCATGGGGGCCAATTTACAAGAAACCCATTCTCAGTCCACCTTCACTACAGCAGCTTTTGAACACTCCACAAAGTTAGTGGGTTCTGAGATGCTACCACCCTATTATCACGTCTTTTTGGACATCAGTCAAATTGTATCTTTTGCCAATGATAGTTATCTTGCACTCTGCTAAAAGTGACTGGTGTGCTCGCTTATTTATATGTGCCACAAAACCACTCACAGGCTGAGTTATTTTCAAACTGGGGTGGTCATAATATTCTGGTATGACTTTGTATGTCTCTGCAAGCTTCAGAACAGAAATGTCAGGTTTTCAGGGCTGAAAGGTTCCAGTCCTTTGCAGTAACCTTCAGTTTAGGAGGAGCGCAGGAGGAGTGCGTGCTGGGGAAAAGCTTATCTTTTTTGGCCTGTTTAATTTGGCCTCTCTATTGTAGGAGCAGAAGTGAGGGATGAAGTCAAGACCCATCATCCATCTCTGGAGGACAGCTGCAGCTTTAGCATGCAAATGAAAGCTATCATTCTTGTCAACAGCGAGCTAGGAAGCTCAGGCATTTGCTTTATACCCTTCTCCACCCCCATCCCACTGGACCACCCGAACAGAACCTTGAGCTCTCCCTGAGCTTCACCTGCCTCTTTGTTTAACACTCCATACACACATTCACACTGATAGTACTCACGCTGTCCAGCAATGAATGTAAATGAATTATTACACGCTCATAACAAAGTGTTGACATGTTAATAACACACAGAGATATGAGGCAACATGCCCAGAGGATCCCCACAGGACCTGCAAAAGACCTTCGCATTATGTACACAAGACCTCCACATCATCCCCAAAGGACCTTCACAAAACCCATACAGCACCTCCTCAACATCCTGATAGAACACTGACAAGCCCTAAAAGAGCACCTACAACACCCCAATCTGACCCCCACTAAAATCCTCACAGAACCGCCAACATGCCTTCCGGACCCACACAGGTCTTCTACAGAACCCTCACAACACCCCTATATCAGGCACCTATACAGAACCCTCACATACCCCAGCCCCCTAAAGGCTAAACAAAACTATCATTTTTACATAACCACATGTTAAAAACAGACTGAGATGAGATACATACATACATACACATTACACTTATACAGCGCCTTTCTAGACACCCAAGGATGCTTTACAATCAACACACTTCATATACACACACTCCGGTGAGAAGCGGCAGCCAGTCGCGCACAGCGTACTCTCAACCGGAAGTGACCGTCCACCTGGAGGACTGCATTGAGCACTAGGGGGATCACCCAGGACAGAGTGCCAACCATATCTGGGCATACATACATACATACATACATACATACATACATACATTCATACACACCAGGGTAATTTTTTTTTTTTTAGAGTATCCAATCCACCTGATCTCCATGTTTTTGGACTGTGGAAACCGGAGTCCCCGGAGGAAACCCACGCAGACACGGGGAGAACATGGAAACTCAGCTCAGATGCAGACTCGAACCCAAGACCTCAGCGCTGAGAGGCGAACGTGCTACCCACTAAGCCACCGTGCCGCCCAATATACCCTCACCCCAGAGACAAAAGCAGATGTGTGCTTACTGTCCTGTTGTGTTGGTAATTAATGCAGTCTAATCCTTTATAACAGCTCACATATCAGCACAAAACTCACTTTAAACATGTGCAGTACAATTCAAGTCACCACTGGAGACTCAGTTGAGACAGAAATGATCACTTGAGATAAAAACAGTTATTAGCAGGTGCATTGTGGACAAATTAAGAAGATTAAAACTAAAAATACTATTATGATCTCAGATCAATTACTATATCACAGAGAAAAGTATCAGACCTATCAGATCTGTTATTAATGATGAGAAATGTAACACAAACCAGGCAGAAGCTGAAATGACCTGAGCTAAGCACAGAAACATGTAGCAGCTCAGACTAATGTATTATACTTCCGTTTGAACTAAAACCATAAGAGCTTCAGTGTATTTCACTCTAATACAGTTTAAGAGTTTTAGGAGTTTTATTTTTTATAGTGAGTCAACTCTTTTCTAAAATCATGCAAACACCCAGCAGTGTATTTCTCTCCTAGATCACTGGGTCACACTGCAATATTCATCACTCTGCTGTGCTGCTGTGGGATTTTCTCCTAATGCACTGCCCGATGCCGAGCTTTCATGCAGTTTAAATGGACTCAGTTAAACTTTCATTCAGTCTCTGAAGGTAAAAGGTTTGTTTAGAAATGACTATGTTGACTATGCTGACCCTCCAGAAAAAATAACTAACCTGATACAGCAGCAAGTAGTCAAATGGCGAAATTGAAAGATTACTTTCTTTGCATTTTTACAAATAAAGGCGTTTTCTGATGTATTTAATTATTATTAACATTTCTACACTCTCTGAGAGTCAAAGAGTAAAAGCAGATTTCAGAATGAATTGTTTTGTAACAAAAATCTAAGATGTTTCAGATATTCATTTATTCAACCTACAACAGAATATAATTTAATTAAAAACAGTTTTTTTTTTTTTTACGTATATCAGTCTTAAATGTTCAGTAACAAAAACAGCTTGTTTAACCCTCCTAAACCAGCAACAACATCAGAAGTGTCTTATCTGGACTAATGAGAAAAGTTTTCAGATGAATGTTTTGCATTTAATTTAAAAAACAAGCTCATAGAGTCTGGACGAAGAGTGGAAAAACAGAATCCAAGGTGCCTGAAGTCCAGTGTGCAGTTTCTTCAGTTGGTGATGGTTTGAGGTGTCATGTCATCTGATGGTGTTGGTTCACTGTGTTTAGTCAAAAAGCCACCACAGCCATCTACTAGGAGATTTCAGAGCACTTCATGCTTCCATCTGCTGACAAGATTTATAAAGCACACTGTCAAAAATACTACCAAATAGTTTGTTGATCATGACATTACTGAGCTTGATTGGGCAGCCAACTCATGAGCTATAAGCCATGACCTGCATTAAAACAAAAACATGAAAATATATTGAAATATGACACTCTATGTGTAATTAATATTAAATACAGTTTACCTTTTTTAATTAAAGGATGAACAAAAACAATATTTGATTTATGTATCTTCATTTGATCTCTCTTTCTTACCATTCTGTGGCCACATGTACAACCTGTGTTAACCTTATCCATCTTCAAAATGTTTCATTCAGCATGTTTGAATAACAAAAAAAAACAAAAAAAAAAACTTTTTGGTCCAGTGTGTTAAAGTGTAAAATAATTATCAGGTCATGTAATTTTTAATATGGAATATGGTATATAAATATAATACAAAGTTTTCAAAAACAGATAAAAACATAAGAGTCACAAGACTTAAATCTAAGAGACAAATAGAGATTAGAAAAATGATTATATAAACACAAATGACTTGTATTAATGTTTTTTTTACATTAAATTAAATCTGGTATTCAATTATAAATGGACAATTCAGTACAAAAATGTCAACTATAAGCCCTTTAAATTAACATGTACTGATGTAGAGGCCAGCTGCTCTATAACTTGACTGCAGTGATGAACTGAATACTGTCTTTGCTCCGGGCATCTCTTTATGAGCTGTGATAGATTATCATGGAAATAAATCTTCTCATCAACTCAGTGGATCAAAAAGCAGGCCTGAGGTGACAGGAGATAATTATGAAATCTCATTCGGAGACTCTTTCCTTTGGCCATAATCTGGATAAAGTTGCTGGAAAGTAGGTATCTCTTAATGAAGAACACGCTCCTGGTGTGTTTATGTTAATGGCACTTTTATGGTCAGTATTAATGGTCAGATAACCTCACTTAAGTTCAGAGAAACACAACCTACATTTATAGACCTATTACATTTCACAGTTTTGATGTGAAATGCTCTACTTTTTAAAATGGTGGTAATAGGAACCAGGTGCACAATGTTCTACAACACAAACCCAGCCCCAAATAAGAAAAACTTGGATACAGTATGGAACATGCAATAATAATAATAATAATAATAATAATAATAATAATAATAATAATAATAATAATAATAATAATAATAATAATAATAAGTGCAGTGTTTCTTACATTTATTTTCACTTATTTGAATTGCAGACAGTTTGAGCCCAAGATATTTCATGATTTGTCTAGCCAACATCATTTATTTTGTTAATATACTGTACATCCATTCCTGCATTTCAGGCCTGTAACACATTACAAAACAAGTTGGGATAGAGGCAAATTAGGGCTTGTAAGAGGTAAAAAAATTATAATAATGATGTGATTTCAAAGAGGTGATCTCAACAGCAAAGTGACTGTGAAGTGAGTTTTTGAAGAGCAAAGATGGGCAGAGGATCTCCAGTTTGTCAATAAATGCATGAGAAAATTATTGAAAAGTAAAAAAATGCACATTGCTCCCTCTTCAGTGTATAATATTGTTAAATGAATCTGGAGGAATTTCAGTATGTAACGCGAAAGGGCACAATTCTAAACTGAAAACCCATTATGTAGGATACCACAGATGGCACTGTATCAAGAACCATCATTCATCAATAGCTGATATAAGCACATGGGCAAGAGATTACTTTTGCAAACCTTTGACAAGCTCTATAATACAGAGGTACGTTCACAAATATCACATAAAACTTCACTGTGCATAGCCTTATGAAAAAAATAATAATCCAGAAGTAGCATTAACTTCTCTTGGGTCTGAGGCATCTGGGATGAACCATCACACAGAGGAAATGTGTATGGCAGTCAGTATTCCAGATGTGGTCGAGACCAAAATTAAAAAGGATTATCCAGGCAGCAAAAACTTTAAAAGACATTGTCTGACATGGTATGGGGTTGTGTCAGTGCCCTTGGCAAAGGTCATTTACACTCCAAAAAGTGCATTGACATTTTAGAGCAACATACATTGCCTTCAAGATGACATCTTTTCCAGTTTATGTATTTTTCAACAAGACAATGCAAAACCACATGCTGCACACATTACAAAGGCATGCCTGCAGAAGTACTGGACTGGCCTGCATGCAGTTGTTATGAGAATGCTTTACAGTCCCAAATTTTTCAGAATGATTGAAATGCTGGAATAGATGTATATTATAAAAACCAGACCAGACAATTACCAGATGAAACATGAAATAAAGTGAAGCATAAGAAGCACTGCATTTTTAAACTGCATTTTCCATACTCAACATTTTCTTGTATAAAATATATTTACTATCCAAATCCACCAGTGAACCTAAACGTGTCTTCTGAATTTTATATGTAATGTTGATAAAGGTAAAATAGTAATAAATCTGTAAAAATAGGTTTTCTTTGGGGATTATTTTGCTGTAAGTGCCCTGCATGTTTCCCTCCACCATGACTGGATAAAAATAGTCCAACATCTTCTCAAAACTGAATGCATCAGACATCAGACAGTGTATTCATAAGCATTTCATGCAATAACTTTCTGTGAAGCAGTTTTCTGAGAGGCATTAAAGTCATAAACAGTAAACAGGTGTTTATCTGCATGGCTGTAAATTCTCACTACGTTTAATCATTTAAAAGAACATGTAGTGATGGTTCCCCTCGACTGAGCTCATTTGTGTTGCTCTAAGTGGTGGCATTTAATCTGCACATAATCCTGCCTGCGTGTTTACTTTAATAAGCAAATAAATGACTGTGTCATACAAGCAGTGAAAAACTTAGCACTTTAACAGTTAATGAGCCATTAACTCATATGACATTCAGCTATTACTGCTGATACAAAAATTTATAGATTTACTATTAATAATGCATCTCAATCAATTAATAATAAGTTACTAATAAAATGAATAGAGTTTTACTTTTAATCCTGTACTACAGCACTTAGTAATCTTAAAAAAGTGCTATATTAACAAAAAACTTAACAACAGTCAGCAACACAAAAAACGAAGGGTGTAGTAATATAATGCAATGTAAAAATGTTAGGATTTGCATTGTAGATATGGACAATATCACATGCAGTCTGTTCTTTATGCCATCTATTGTAATTGCACTGTTTAACCAGCAGAGATCTGAATATATTCAGAACAGTAAGAGTCCCATTCCCATATAGCCACAGTCTTTAAAGTCATTTCCTTATTTTAAACTCCTTAGTTTCACAGCTTCTTGTATTCTGCAATTGAAATGGGAATATATTACTTTAAATAACTTAAATTCTACACAGAAAAGTGCTGATTATTTTATACTGTTTATGAATCAGAAATATTAGTCATTTTTTAAAACTAATTTTGTTTAAATTGTGAGAAATATAAATGTAAGCACAGCGTATGATTAGCTGTTCTGCATTAGTGCATCTCCAAAAATGAGAAAGTTTGTGTTCATAATTTAATTAAAAAAGGTAAACTATCATATATTTACAACCCCAATTCAGAAACTTTTGGCATAATATGGTAAATGCAAAAAGACAGCAAAGGTTTCTGAAAAGTACACTGAGATTTTAGTTGCATGAGATTTTATGAAATTTTTTCCAAGGACGTCCATTCAAAGCCACATGCTGCATACATTACAAAGGCATGGCTGCAGAAGAAGAGGGTACAGTTACTGGACTGGCCTGACTGCAGTCCTGACACATCCTCAACACAGGACATGTGGAGAATTATGAAGTGAAAAATGAGATGACAACCCTGATGTTTTTGTGAGACAAATGGGACAAACAACAGCTGAAACACTTCACTGCATGGTATCCTTGGTGCCAAGAAGCTGGAATGACATTACAAAGTGGTAAATGCTTTACTCTCCCAACTTTTTGTGAAATATGTTGCAGGTCTGAAATGCAGGTATAGATGCATATACACAAACAAAATGAGGTTCACCAGATAGAACATGACATATCTTGGGTTGATATTGTCTACAATGAAGTAAACGTCAAAGTAAATGTAAGAAATACTGTGGTTTTAATTTGCATTTGATTTTAATTTGGTTTTAATACTGACCCAATGTTTTCTGATTTGGAGTTGTGTGTGTATATATATATATATATATATAT
>BRDA01057907.1:0-28436 GCA_036984385.1 Crenuchus spilurus
AGAAACACATGACCCAGCAATACAGATACAATACTATCAAAGCACCTCTTCTTCAATAACATCTCAGCAGTGCATTAATGCATTAATTTGTGGTAAAGGAGCTCCAACCAAGTAAGTGTCTAAATAAACATTTTTGGTCATCTGGTCAACATCATTTCATCTGTTAATATACATCCACTCCTGCATTTTAAACCTGCAACACGTTCGAAAAAGGTGGGATGGAGGCAATTTAAGACTAGTAATGAGGTAAACAAACTAAATGATGTTATTTCAAACAGGGGCCACTGACAGATTCCACAAAAGATTGAGTCTTTGAGGAGCAAAAATTGACAAGGATCTTTAGTCTGTCAACAAATATCAATCAATCATCAATCAAAATTTATTTATATAGCGCTTTTTACAATGGACATTGTCACAAAGCAGCTTTACATAATCAGTATCAGACATTTTGATTCTAAGCCCAATGTGAGCAAGCCGAGGCAACAGTGGCAAGGAAAAACTCCCTCAAGGCTGGAGGAAGAAACCTTGGGAGGAACCAGACTCACAAAGGGGATCCATCCTCCTCTGATCAAACTACTGATACTGGTAGAGATTTACATCCTTAGTTAAATGTAAACATGCAGTAACATGAACCAAAAAAAACCTGAACACTTTTGAAAACAATAGATCAGAAGAGATGTGCATATTTCTCCTTCTACAGTCTATAATATCATATAATGACTCAAGAAATCGGAATTAATTTCATCACGTAAATGGCAAAGGAACAAACTTTAGCTGAACACCTGTGATCTATGATACCTCAGACAGGACTGAATCAAGAACAGCCATTCATTACTAGCTGATCACATGGGCAAGAATTTACTTTGGCAAATCTTTGTCAAGCACTACAATACATAGTTATATTCACAAATGCCACTTAAAATTACATGTGAAAAAAGAAGCCATATACATTGGTATGAAAAAGTTTGGGCACCCCTGTTATTTTTCATGATTTTCCTTTATAAATCATTGGTTGTTCAGATCAGCAATTTCAGTTAAATATATCATACAGCAGATGAACACAGTGATCTTTGAGAAGTGAAATGAAGTTTATAGGATTTACAGAAAGTGTGCAATAATTATTTAAACAAAATAAGGCAGGTGCATAAATTTGGGCACCCTTGTCATTTTATTGATTTGAATACCTTCAGCACTAATTATTGGAACACAAAATTTATTTTGTAAGCTAATTGACCCTTGACCTACTTACACAGGTGAATCCAATTATAAGAAAGGGCTAGGTGGCCAATTGCAAGTTTTTGTCCTCTTTGCATCTTCTCTGAAGAGTGGCAACATGGGAGCCTCAAAACAACTCTCAAATGACCTGAAAACAAAGATTGGTTTAGGGGATGAATACAAAAAGCTATCTCAGAGATTTCAGCTGTCAGTTTCCACTGTGAGGAACATAGTGAGGAAATGGAAGACCACAGGCACAGTTCTAGTTAAGGCCTGAAGTGGCAGGCCAACAAAAATCTCAGATAGGCAGAGGCAAAGGATGGTGAAAACGGTCATAGTCAACCCACAGACCAGCTCCAAAGACCTACATCATCATCCTACTGCAGATGGTGTCACTGTGCATCATTCAAATATTCAGCACACTTTGCACAAGGAGAGGCTGCGCACACGACCCAAACAGAGTCGCTTGAGGTCTGCTAAAGTACATTTGAACAAGCCAGCTTCATTTTGGAATAAGGTGCTGTGGACTGATGAAACTAAAATTGAGTTATTTGGGCATAACAAGAGGCGGTATTCATGGTGGAAAAAAAACACAGCATTCCAAGACAAACACTTGCTACCCACAGTCACATTTGGTGGTGGTTCCATCATGCTGTGTGGCCACTGTGTGGCCAGTGCAGGTACTGGGAATCTTGTTAAAGTTGAGGGTCGCATGGATTCCAGTCAATATCAGCAGATTCTTTAGAACAATGTTCAAGAATCAGTGACAAAGTTGAAGTTGCGCCCGGGCTGGATACTTCAACAAGACAACAACCCTAAACACTGCTCAAAATCTACTGAGGCATTCATGCAGAGGAACAAGTACAACATTATGAAATGGCCATCTCAGTCCCCAGACCTGAATATCATTGAAAATCTGTGGTCTGATTTAAAGTGGGCTGTACATACTTGAAAACCATCAAACCTGACTGAACTGGAGATGTTTTGTAAAGAAGAATGGTTCAAAATACCTTCAACCAGAATCCAGACTATCATTGGAAGCTTTAGGAAGTATTTAGAGGCTGTAATTTCTTCAAAAGGAAGATCTACTAAATATTAATGTAATTTTTCTGTTGGGGTTCCCAAATTTACGCATTTATTTATTGCACACTTTCTGTAAATCCTATAAACTTCATTT
Organism: Crenuchus spilurus; assembly: GCA_036984385.1. Taxonomy (NCBI): domain Eukaryota; kingdom Metazoa; phylum Chordata; class Actinopteri; order Characiformes; family Crenuchidae; genus Crenuchus; species Crenuchus spilurus. Next base: position 2,393 of record BRDA01057907.1, read on the forward strand.
CACTTCTCAAAGATCACTGTGTTCTTCTGCTGTATGATGTATTTAACTGAAATTGCTGATCTGAACAACCAATGATTTAAAAAGGAAAACCATGAAAAATTATCAGGTATGCCCAAACTTTTTCATACCACTGTAATTAACCATGTCCAAAAGCAACAGTGCCTTCAGAGCCATCTGAGATTAACCTTCACACAGACAATTCAGTATTCCAGATCAAAAACAAAAAAGACAATTCAGACTGTCAATGCCCTTGGCAAATGCAATTTATACATACAGAATGTGTGGAGAATTTGGACAAGAAAAATGTGACTACAACCCTGTATTGTTGCACACTTAACCCTCTAGAGTCAGCTCTCCCACTGGTGGGATATAATAAAACGTATATAACTCTGACATTTTATCCTAGAAACAAAACAAAACATACACTGGAAACCTTAAAGTGTCTACTTTTCAAATGCATATAGCCTGAATCGAAATACAGTATATTTTTCAGAATTTGTGAGAGGAGCTTAAATAAGCAGAGACATGTTTTTGAGAGTCAGAGAGCTGCGCATATTTTCCCACCAAATGACATGCACTGTCATTCATATGATATTACCATGGTAATTCAGGACATTCCATTAGCGGGTTCCAGCAGCCGCAAAATGTGTGGAATGTGTATTGAACAAAGACGTTAAGATGTGTTTGCAGGGGACAAAATAACACCTACAACACTTATTTGCCTGGTATCATTGGTGCCAAAACATCTTTTAAGTGTTGTGAAAAGGAATGGCAATATTACTTGTAATATTTTGTAGAAAATAAGTGGTAAATGCATTACCACCTTAAATTTTTTGGAATGTGTTGCAGGCCTAAAATGCAAGAATGGATGTATATTAACACATGAAAGCAAATTGACGCACACATAGACAGATGCACACACACACACACACACCAGTCCCACTCACCCCTCTAGTAATACTTACATTGTGCTTCGTGAGAGCAGAGATGTTGTATGATATTGCTTGAAGCCAGTCTGTGCATTCTTCAGCATTGGGACATTGAATAACCCCACTGCAAACTCCATCCACTGCAATGACTTGAAAGGCATTTTGCCTAGGAGATTAAAATATACACTCTTAACAGCTGACAACACACTCACATGAGAAAGTTAATCAAGTTAAATTTTCATTTACAATTTACATTAATGCAAAATTCAAATTAAAGCATTTTCACTTAATTTCCTTTTCAGGTTACAGATTTACTTTCCTGAAGGCTAATTTAATTTTAGCTTGTTCCAGAAAATGAGTACATAAGTGCATCTTGTATCATAGGTGTGATGTCCTCCATTTAGAAATGGCATTTAGGTAATGGAAAACACATATTAAGCAAAATCACAAAGAACGGTAGCATGGCTAAAACACTACACTTCACATTACTTGATCTTACAAAGTTATATTAAGTTGGTGTTGTGTGAAAATGACAAAAATGCACTTTAATTGGTACATGGTACCTTAGGCTATATCCATATAGAAAGCTTACAAGGGATCAACTGGGCGCACAGAATTGATATTCAGTATGCATAGACTGCAGAAGTTTGTTGGAAGCTTTCTGTGTGGCTCACCTGCAGATGTCAGAACCGGGGACATACTGTGACAGTCGAGCGTGGAGGAGGGGGATCAGTCGCAGATCCACCCATCGCTTCTCCCAGCGCAGCCCTGGTGATGTAGGCCAAGATGAGCAAGACAGAGTGTCCTGAACAGATGTAGTGAACAGTTGTTAGAACCTATGTGCCAAAATTCATTCCCAAAGTTTAGTGTTTCCCATTGCACTTAAAGGATATTTTTGGCTTTCAATCTAACCTCTATCTGCAGAACAATCTTTTCAAAGATGTTTCCCTGAAATAAAAACATTAACTTTGCACACTTACAATAGGTTTGATTCTATACAGTGGCTTCTGTTTGAACTATGCTTTAGGTGTGTTTTTGTGGTGGTACAGGTACAGGGAGATGTGTTTAAATTAAAATTACTGCATGTGGTGAAATACCACTGATGTGGCGGATTAGGCTGCAAATCACTGGAGTATTGCTTCAATACATCAGACTCAACTCTAATTAGCATTCCTCATGAGTTGAATTAGGTGTGTTGCAGCTGGGAAAACCTGCAGAGCTTCAGGAAAAAATGGCAATTTTACTGTGAATTAGCCTAAGAGAGACCTCAATAAGGATTCATTCATTTTCATGTAATGTTTTAGGGCTTTCATCTTTTCAAAGTGCTTTGCTCAATAATTTTATTCTTTGTAATTGCTCTTACATATTTTCTTTTACCAGGCTTTGATGGAATGAAATTTTCACATGGTTTTACAGCCTTTTGTGCAATGTATGAAGAGTGACATTTGAATTAAAAAGTATTAATAAACATTTATTAAATTGCTTTGGATTGCTTTAGAAGCATACAAATCCAGCAAATTTTTGTTACTTACATTCTGTGTCTTATTTAATATAATCTAATACTTACTGTGTTATTAGGGTGATAGTTCAGATGTAGGCCACTGTCACATAGAGGAGATGAGGTCCCACTACTTTGATCACTTGGTACACCTAACAATTAACACAAGTTAACAGAGTATTAACAGCATTAAAACATGCTACATGAAATTGTCACAAGCAAGCAAGGAACTTTATTGTGATTACTAGGTTTTACTGAATACAAATACCAGTTTTTAGTAATCAAGGACAACCAATAACCTTATAATTTACCACAAATTTGACATTTGAAGTATGAACCTTCATTCACGTTAACTTTACAATTTAAAAAACATAGTTTAATATTAGAACATTATGAAAATAAAGTGCATTGAGTTTTAGACAGCTGCAAAAACACTGAACAGCACATCTGATTTACTCATTATGTGGTGCACATAACTACAAATATAATAACACTGCAGGCGAGACACTCGGTGAGATTAAATAAGTGTATTTATTACATGGTGTTTTAATTAGATATACAACTGGTGCTTGAAAGTTTGTGAACCCTTCAGAAGTCCTAAAAGTATATTAAAAGAGCCCAGTTAATGAGACAAAAATATTTTAAATGCTCATTTATTTATTGAGGAAAATGATCCAATATGACATATTTGTGAGAGACAAAAGTGTGTGAACATTTGCTTTCAGTATCTGTTGTGACCCCCCTTTACAGCAATAACTGTAACTAAACGTTTCCGGTAACTGTTCTTTAAACGTTCTTTGGTAGAACGACTTGTGTGTTTAGGGTCGTTGTGTTGCTGCATGACCCACCTTCTCTTGAGACTCAGTTCATGGACAGATGTCCTGACATTTTCTTTAGAATTCTCTGATATAATTCACTATTCATTGTTCATCAGTGATGACAAGCCGTCCTGGCCCAGATGCAGCAAAACAGCCCAAACCTGATACTACCACCACCATGTTTCACAGATGAGATAAGGTTCTTATGCTGCAATGCAGTGTTTTCCTTTTTCCAAACATAACACTTTTCATTTAAACCAAAAAGTTCTGTTTTAGTCTCATCCGTCCACAAAACATTCCTCCAATAGTCTTCTGGCTTGTCCACGTGATCTTTAGTAAACTACAGACAAGCAGCAATGTTCTTTTTGGAGAGCAGTGACTTTCTCCTTACAACCCTGCCATGCACACCATTGTTGTTCAGTGTTCTCCTGATGGTGGACTCATGAACATTAACATTAGCCAATGTGAGAGAGGCCTTCAGTTGTTTAGAAGTTACTTTGGGGTCATTTGTGACCTCGCTGTCTATTACACGCCTTGCTCTTGGAGTGATTTTTGTTGGTCGACACTCCTGAGGAGGTAACAGTGATCTTGAATTTCCTCCATTTGTACACAATCTGTCTGACTGTGGATTGGTGGAGTCCAAACTCTTTAGAGATGGTTTTGTAAACTTCTCCAGCCTGATGAGCATCAACATCTCTTTTTATGAGCTCCTCAGAAATCTCCTTTGTGCCATGATACAATTCCACAAACATGTGTTGTGAAGTGCAGACGTTGATAGATCCCTGTTCTTTAAATAAAACGGGGTGCTCACTCACACATGATTGTCATCCAGTTGATTGAAAACACCTGACTCTAATTTCACCTTCAAATTAACTGCTAATCCTAGAGGTTCACATACTTTTGTCTCTCACAAATATGTCATATTGGATCATTTTCTTCAATAAATAAATGACTTAAGTATAATATTTTTGTCTCATTTGTTTAAATGGGTTCTGTTTATCTACTTTTAGGATACAAGTGAAAATCTGATGATGTCACATTTATGCAAAAATATAGAACATTCTAAAGAGCGCACAAGCTTTCATACACCACTATACTAATGGATAACAAAAAAAACTTACCAGCATGGAATGGCAATTTTGATTATACAAATTGGTCATAGCTGATAATTAGTGAACCCTTAGTAAATAATCTTGCAAACCCTCTGATAATCTCATGCATTTTAGAGTGATGGCACTGAGATTAGCAGAGCAATAACCAGCACATGACTATTCATATAAAGTGAATATATATATATGAAAGTGAATATATACAAGTGCAGTCTTCACAGATTGGCAGCTTTAAAAAGGCAGGGGTCCTCTTCAGGAAAGACACAGTCAGAGTTACTTCTTCCCCAGCATTCCGTAAAACCTGAACCTAAAGAAGGAAGTCATGACTGCATTAATGACATACATTTATGTTATAAACATGTTTTTTGCAAGGTGCCAAAGAACAAAAAATATGTAAAATCATGTTTCTTTATCAATCACTTTAATGTGTTCACTAGCTCAGTATGTAATGATAAAAATCTTTTTTACATGCAGTAACACATACCACTTCTTCATGCCGATACGTCCTCACATTTATCCCATTTATCTAGAGACAACATTATAGGAGTTATACTACAGCAGTCAAGCATACATCTGCAGTGATACCAGCTCATCTAGATCCACACATAATCATATAAGTGAATACTGACGTTTGTCATTAATAATAAGAAATGCATCTTGACCCCTCAAGTTCAGATACTAGAAAATAATCCAAAGACAAGTAAAAGGTAAAAAGGAGAAAATATACTGAACCCTTCAGGGAAGGCTGTGCATTAAGAGACAGGATTGGCCTTATGCCAGGAATCTTTTTAGCCACAATGGGACTTTTAAACTGTCCTTCAAACTAAAATATTTGTGCAGTATTAAGAGAGACAGTGACTGACAGCAGTGTATTTGAGAATGAGAGCCAAACCTCACCTGGAGAATCCCATCTCCTATGAACAGAAGACCAGAGAGCTCAGCTGTTAAAAAGGGCAAGAATAAAGGGCAGTTACTCAGAAGAACAATAAACATAAACACTAGGCATTAGCATTCCAAACCTACTCTGGTGGAGGAGGTGAATGAAATAACTTACCCTTTTGTTCTTTAGATATTTTCGAAATCACAACAGGGATTTTGTGTTCTGCACCACCCTATGAAAAATGGATGTGGCAGGATCACCTTTGCGTATGTGTATTTTTATAAAAGTGTGCTACATTGAGCTTTGGGAACAGTATAGCATGCATGCAAAGTACCTTTATACTTAAGCCAAATCCTCCTATTGTCTGCCGTCGAATTGTCACAGTTCTTTCCTGTAAAAAATAATGTAAATTATGCTCAGCCTATGTGAGATATATCATTTCATGTATCAAGCAAAGCAATTTGAATTTTATTCACAGTCTGAATGCTACATCACTGGTATCTATAAAACTAGTAATGTTGAGTCTGTTGCCATGAAAAAACTCTTGATTGTTGTCTGTCCATGTAGTGAGTCATAATCGTGAAGGACAGCTCTGTTTGTTTACACTGTATACTGTGATTTTATATATATATATATATATATATATATATATATATATATATATATATATATATATATATAGTGTAATGCAAGTAAAGTCTCTTTAAATTCTATTATTTTATGTATCTGGACATCATAAAAACATAAAATAATTATAAGGTCTTAATATTAATTAAATACAACCACAGATGAACAACAACACATGAGAAATTACACCATTTGTCATGCTCCCCGCCCCTCCAGCCTGTCCGGTTTCCTCACGATTCTCCCCAGAAGGCCATTTCCCATCATCTCTTGTTGTCCTGTCGTTCCCTTTCACTTCTCCGTAGTTCTCTCGCATCTTCCTGAACTCCACTTCCCAGAATCCTGTTAGGACCCCTCTTGCCACGTGACTGTAGTCTCATCTGAATCCTGTTCCCTGTCACCTACTACCATAAAGCCGGCTCTCTCATGTCCTCTCATCGCAAAGTGTTGTATTTGCCCAGTACATACCAAGCATTACTTTCTTGTGATTTCGTGTTTGACCTTGCTCTACCCCTTTTTTATTCTTAGCCTTAGCCTGTTCTCTAGTATGGCCATAGTCTGTTCTTTAGCATAGCCTTAGCACTCTCTTTTTGGATTGATCTTACTTTTTCTAACCTTCGCCTGTACTCTGACTATTCTCTTGCTCTGTCCTCTGTCATCTGTTTTTGCCTCTCTTGGTTATTGAACCTGGATTGTGTCTTTGGATCACCCATCTTTATCTAGTAAACTTCATGTATCTTAATCCGCATCTGCCTGTAACCATTCTGTCTAAGCCTGACACCATGTCATTATTTATGTTACAAAAACTAGGCCAGAATGCAGCAGAAGTGTGGGGAAAAAAATATGTATACCCTTCTGCTTTAATATGTGATCATCAGCCAGTGAGACCACCACTATAGAAGAAGACATTCTGGCAGTTTGCTGGCCTGGAGCATGTGTGTGTTAACACAGTGTCAAGGAGGAAAGCCAAAAGAATTAAAATATAGCAATGGCCCAGTCTAAGTCTAGACCTCAATCCTATTGAAATTCTGTTGCAAGACCTTAGGAGAAATGTGCATAAACTAATGTTCACAAATCTCAGTGAACTAAAGCAACACTGTAAAGAAGAGTGGGCCAAGATTCTTCCAGAACAAGGACTGATAAAGTCATAAAGAATATGACTACTTGGAAGTTATTACTGCTAAATGAGGTTTTACAAGGTCCTGGTTATTAGGGTGTTCTTATTTTTCCCACACTGTGGCTACATGTTGGTCTAGTTTTGTTAAATAAATAATGACGGTATAATTTGTTGCATGGTATTGTTCATTTGAGGTTGTATTTATCTCATTTTAAGGCCTGCTAAGGACCAGATGTCTTTTATTATGACTCATACATAGAATTCAAAGTGAGTGAGCTTAATTTTTTTCATGACTATAAAATACTGTACATATACTTTGGTTTGGTTTCTTGAAGAATCTGAATGGACAAAAGTAACTATTTTAATGTAAGTAATGTAATCAATAATGTAGATGTAGTCTTATTTTGTTTCAATTTATTTTGTGATACAGACGGTAAAAATTAAACCCATTTGCAAAATCCAAATAAATGCAGAATGCAGTGATCTGCAATTTTTAAAATCATATTTTTCATTGAAAATAGTATAAACACAACATATCAAAATGTGGAAACTTTTGTGGAGAAATGTTATTATTTATTTAAAAATATGCCTATTTTGCTGAATTTGCTTTCAAAAATAAAGATGGGGCTGTTCACAACACTGTGCTGGTAAATAGAATGTCAGTTATAAATTAACATTACCCAATGTAAAAAGGCAAACCTGGAAAGCTCTCCATACACTGTACATTATAGTCAGAGAATTACAAGGCTGAAAATCTATACTGGAAGGCTGTGACATTTATGCCCTCAGGTGGCATTAAAAACAGAAATTATACTGTAGTGAAAATCACTGCATGGGCTCAAGAACACATCTGAAAACCACTGTCTGCGAACATAGTTTGTCAATGCATCGACATGTGCAAGTTAAAAACTCCTATCATGCAAAGAAGATATCATGGACTGTATAAACCAGATGCAGAAATGCTGCTGCCTCTCTGGGCTTTGGATCATTTAAAATGGCCTGAGGTAAAATGGAAATGTGCATTGCTGGCATCAAATCCAATTCAGGCATGTAATTTAAAAAAAAGTATTCTGGTTTTATCATTTGAAATATCTTTGCACTTTTTAAAATTTAATATAAGGTTTAAATGTTTGCAGATCATTGCATTCCGTCATTGCAATTATACATTTTGCACAGTGTCCCAACAAATAATTCACTAAAACCTAGAAGCTAAGCTAAGAAAAAACTTGAAGGTGAAATATGCTTTAAAAATGATCACAAATATTTTTAGTTACAACTTGAATATATTTTCTAGCAGCAACCCACATTAACATTAATCCTAAAGATTCAGTTTCTAAAACATAATTCCTAAAACTGTTGTTCTCAAGATGCGATGAACACCCAAGAGTAGTGACTCAGCCTCAACAAAGGCAAGTTTTATTTTTCTTCAAACTCAAGGAAGCAGGATATTTCCATGTAAAGCCTGAGGCTTATATTTATAACCTCCATGACACGAATATTAATCTGATTCACAGAGAATATAAACAAGCATGACTGGAGAAATCAATAAAGTATTCAAAGTCAGAAGTCAGCTTTGGACTCTAGAGCACCTGCAACAGAACCTACACTTGAGTAGAAAGGCTCCCCAGACACGCAAATGACATCTTGCTCTTGAATGGTCAGAATGTCTTTGGCCAAGTGCAGTCGGATATTGAAGGGCTCTTCATTACCATCTTGTAGCAGATAAATCCCCGTCTTTATCTGCAAGCAATCACGAAACACACAAACATCTGTAATCTTCTACAACAGCAAATTAATTAGCCATGAAGCTGTAAGTGATAAACTGTCAAGTCTTGTACTGGAGAAGAGATCTACACTGAAATACACACTCTGCATTTCTAAACGCCTCCTCTCCACATATTTGACTGGAATGACATTGTAACAAAATTTAAAATTTAGCTGATCAATTCCTTGTGTTCTGGTTTGTTTACTTGTTTGTTTACTAAATAATTACAGATGTGCTTACTCATAGTTTAGATGACTTTAGTGTTAATCTACAATACAGAACATTTTTAAATCATGAAAAAACACTGAATGTCCAGAGGGTGTGTCCAAACTTTTGACTGGTACTGTACAATAAATTTAAAGTTTTCCACTTATATTAAAGTAACATCTGTACATGGTTTCGAATCTGATTTATGAATATGTGGCTCAGTTTGAAAGGCAAGATCTCATTTCATGTGCTTTCTTTGTCATTCAGTGGTTTGATGGTTCATGACCTCAGAAGTCAGAGAAGCTCAATCACATTTTATAGCTTAGAGGTACACTTCTTTACTTTTTATGTTACATTATACAATGACAGCGAGGTTGACTCACTAAAGCTAACTGTTATGACTTTTGAAACTGCTGAAGGCAATACTGAGATTAAACATACTGTGACAATATTTAGTGCAGAACTATGTTTTATTACAGAGAATGTCTTGTTTGACTAGCTGTCACATACTAGCCTTGTTTTGTCGCTTTTTGTCTGTCATTTGCTTTTTCATTTCCAAGCTCCGCCCTAGGCCTGCCTTCCTGCTGTTTTACTTGCCTGATTGATCATCTACTTCTACTTATCCAGGTGTTTCTCACTGTGTGTTCTGTATACATACATCTAGTGTTACTTTGTTCTTTATCTGGTGCTGTCTGTTCCCACCATGTGTGCTAGTGTCAACAACAATGACTGCAATTGGGTTTAATGAATTGAGTTTACATCACATAAGGCTTCCGTGAGTAATACAAAGGTTTTAACGTCTGATTCTTTCCGCCTTCATATAATCATTCATATGATTGCATGAGAATATAATGTACACCAATGCAGCACAACATTAAAAGCAATCATGGTGAAGTGAACAACAGTAACTATCTTGATGTGCTGTAAGCAGGAAACAAGGGCAAGTGTAAGGATCTAAGCAACTTTGACAAGGGTTGGATTGTGATGACATCACAGCATCCCAAAAAGTGTCTTGTGTGGCATTCACAGTAAGCACTGGTTACCAAAATTCATTCATGGATTAACAACTGGTGAACTAGTGACAGGGTCATGAACAGCCAAAATACACTGATACTAGCATTTCTGGTCTGATCCCACAGATGAGCTACTATATCAGAAGTTTCTGAAAACAATAATTCTGTCTATGATAGAAAGGTGTCAGAACAAACTGTGCATCACAGCTTCCTGTGTATGGAGCTGCAAAGCAACAGACTGGTCAAACTGTCTCATGTACCAAGCCAAAAGTGCTAACCATGGGCACATGAGCATTGGAACTGGAGTGTGGAGCCCAGTGAAGACTGTAGAGCATCAGAACTAGACCATGGAAGAAAAGTGGCTTGGTCTTATTAAGCATGTTTTCTTTTACTATAATGTGGACAGCTGGGTGCTTGTGTGTCGATACCATGGGGAAGAGATGGCAGCAGGATGCACTTTAAGAGAATCAACCCAACAAACGTGCTATGATGCTGTGGGCAATATTCAGATGTTAACCATGACGTTCATACAGAAGTAACTTTGACAAGTACCACCTACCAAAAAGCTGTATACCAAGTATACCCCTTTATGGCAACAGAATTCCCTAATGGCAGTGCCATGGCCACACAGCAACAGTCATTCACAAATGGTTTGAGAAACATGACAAAGAATTCAAAATGTTGACTTTGCCTCCAAATTCCACAGCTCTCAATCTGATTGGGCATCTGCGGGATCTGCAGGTGCAAGTGTGTAGTGACTCCATCTCACACCTTGTGGGACTCAAAAGATCTGATGCAAACATCTTGCTGTTAGATACCACAGGACATCTTCAGAGATCTTCAGGAATTAGATTTGTGTTGACAGCATGAGGGGGACCAACACAATATCAGGTTTTAATGTTATGGTCGATTGGTGTATAGTACAGTAATTCATGATCAAACATTATCAAACCAGGTTGAAATTTTGTTACCCTGATTTCTTTATTTAAGTTAATGCTTATGCCCAAACACTTTTTTTTTTACATATGTAGTTATTTAATAATGTGTTGATGTGATACACATCTTTAGCTGGATCACAAAGACACAAGTCTGTTGGAGATGTTCTGCTACTCTGCTGAAGAATCAAGATGCTTTTTATCAAGATGCTTTTGCTGTGTTATTGTTGTGCCTATCACAACGCTCTCAGAGCCATGCAGCTCGACATCAAGATGTTAATTAGATGCTGTTGACAATCATAGTAATAGACAATATCCAATGAGTTTCTGTTTGATTTACATATAATCTGTATAAAGATATCATTTCTTCACCAGAGCCCATGTTATGGTAGGACAGGGGACACCCAAGGACGATCTCACCCCCTTACCTTGCTTTTCTCTCTTTCTCTCTCTCTGTTGTGAATGTGCTGACCTGTGGATTTTTTTTTGTGTGCTATCTTTATATTTTTATAACTTAATCTTTGTTATGTTTAAAATACCAGACAGACAGACAGACAGACAGACAGACTTCAGCTGGGGTGCAGTGTAGTACAAAAATATGTAGTCAAGGTCTTGCCACAATGGGAATCAAATTATATTGGTCCCACAAACGACCGGAAATACAAACACAAGTAATATAATAATAGTTAAACAAATTGTGTTACACAAACATCTGTTCCTCTGTGTTCACACTAAATCTGACACACTCAAGAGTCATGTTCCATGTCCCCAATTTCTGTGCTAACCAGCAAGTAAATTAGCCCCTTCCACACTATCAGTGCTAATTGAGATGCCAGTCCTGTCTTCTAAATTGCTGCAAAATCTAAATAACGAGAGCATCTATTCATGAGGAGAATATAAATGAGACGTGTACTGACGTCAGCATCCTTCAGATCACTGTACAACAGGACAAGTCATTCAGGGCCTGGGAGGTTAGCGCTTTTTAAGGCCGCAGCTGCACTACTACATGATGTGGCATTTACTAAAACACAAGGCCTCTAAAAGTGATTATGTAATTTTTTTGTAGTTCATACAAGCTGCTTGCCTGCAGAAAGTGTATGCTCATTTAAACTTACTATCACCTAACGTGCTCATATTATTAAAAACTTTCAAATGTCAACATTACGAGCTCTCAAAACCACAGCTGGTTAGAATTTGACTTGACCCAGTGTAATGTCCTGCAAAATCAAGTAGATACTGTTTAAATATATTGTTAAAATGTGCAGAGTACACTGAAAAACAATTAAAAGAATGCAAACTGATAAGTAACCCTTTATGTTTATGTAAGTTTTCTTTTTAACTGCTACAGCAGAATACATTAAGTGGCAAAACTTACCTCTTCATTTGAAGTCTTGAAATCCATGTGCTAATGTCAGGGTGGTAATGCCCTAAAAAAAAAAAAAAAGAGTTCATGATTTTACTTGGTGATCGTTGCATCATCCTTCTTAGTGAGATGTATAAAACATTCTCAACACCACTGAAGACATGATGGCAGGTTTACTAAAGAATTCAGAGCATTCACTCAGTTTGTCACTTTCGTCAACAAAACACTGAATGATGGCATGTCAGATGGCATAGATTTCAGTAGTCTCTGGAACTCAGACTGGGTACCACTCCTGACAATATCATTCTTCCACAAGATATTCAGTGTACTGTCATCCTCTAACAAGACCTCTAAACAGAAATGAAAAAATAGGATTTATATACATACATCACTGGGTGTTCCACTTGACTATATATTCCATTTACTGTAGTGTGTGCTACTGTTTATAAACATACCCAGGGAAAAGATAGCATTATTAACATATTTGCCACCTAGATTAATCAGCACTACAGGTAAAAAAAAAAAAAAAATCAAGCACATCATTTAATTTTCCCTCTCTCATCTAATCTGCCATGTTTAAAAAAACGGGTGTATTAAAATTCACATTTAAGGAAAGTGCTCTGCTGAATCCTAAACTGTCTTTCATTTGTTCATTTTACTTTCTTATCTCTGACACCACAAGAAGTTCTCTTTGCAACAGTCACTTCAACATATTGTAGACAATTTACAGAATCTCTAGCACTGTTAGGATATTTCGGTGGAATTGGAGACGACCACCTTTTTACACTTTTATTAATAATGGATTTACAAAGATATATTATTTTTATAACTTACCTAATTACAGGTAGTCCCCGGGTTACGTCGTCCCCGAGTTACGACACATCTCCCATTTACTGTATAAAGCTTGTTTCGTGTTTGGTGTGCGCAGCGGAATAATACACGGTTACGTGGCTGTTTCATTTCATTATTAAGCGTATTTTATATGTATTTTTTGATAATTACTGTGTTAGGATAGGTGTTAGGATAGGATAAGTGCTTACAGTATGTTATTTATGTACAGTATTTACGTATGTTCCGACTTACACGAAATCCTGTTTACGACGCGACGTAGGAACGGATCAACGTTGTAAATCGAGGACTACCTGTACTTAATAATTTAGAGGGATTTGTAATATGTTTGACTTTTTAATATGTACTCTCTTCAGCTGGGTCACAAGGGGTTGTGTAGACGTTTCAGGCTCTGCTGAAGGAGGTTATTAGGATGGGTTTGCGGTGTTGTAGCAATGAAACAAGACATGCTAGAACCGCTGGAGCTGAACAAGAAGATGTTACCTAAACTCACTGCTGTAGTTATATTGATAGACAATATCCAATGTCTTTGTTTCATTTACATATAATCTGCATAAAGGTAAATCTACATCGAAAGAGTTTGTGTTAAGTTAAGGGGAGGGGACATGTAAGTATGTTCTCACTGTTCTTCATCCCCCGTTCTCTATTCCTCTCTCTCGTTCTCTCTACACGAGTTGTGAATGTGGTGACCTGGGGATTTTTTTGCTCTACTCTATTATATTTTCATGTTTCTTTACTTTTGAATATCTGTAATGCTAAAACATTGCAAGTAAACTTTTATATCTTTACATTTTTAAATTTGACATCTTTTTATATTTTGAGTTTCTCATACACACTCCCCTCCAAAAGTACGGGAACAGTGAGGCCAATCCCTTTATTTTTGTTGTAGACTGAAAACATTTGGGTTTGACAAAAAAAGATAAACATGAGACAAAATATCAACATTCAGGCCTGTGACACCATCATGCGTGACATCAGCAATAAAGAATAATGAACCCACCCCAGAAGAAGCCATGCAAGCCCAAGCCATGTCATTACCTCCACCGTTTCACAGATGAGCTTGTATGTTTGGGATCATTAGCAGATCCTTTCTTTCTCCAAACTTTAACCTTTCCATCACATTGGTAAACGTATGTCTTTGTCTCATCAGTCCAAAAAACTTTGTCCCAGAATTTCTTGATAAACTTCAGCCTGGTTTTCCTGTTCTTCCTGCTAATTAGAGGTTTTGTCTTCCTGTTCTTCTTGCTAATTAAATCTGTCAATCACATGTTCCAAAACTTTTGCTTACAAAAAAAAATTGTGGGTTCAGACAAAAGGTGCCATCGTCTGAACTGTGTATCAGATCCTGATGTAAATACCTGGAAATAAAAGCTGAAATGTTAATATTTTTCTCATATTTCATCTTTTGATATTAAACCCAAATGTTATCAGTCTATAGCAAAAATAAAGGGATTGGCCTCACTGTTCCAGTACTTTTGGATGGGAGTGTAGGTTCAAACTTTAATCATAGCCATGCTGGGGTAAAAAATGACCTAACACACTCTTCTACAACTTGCTGCAATATAAATTCAGGCATTTAAATGTAGTGCTAGTGTAATGTTAATATAGTAGTACAGCAATAGTGCAATGTTTTCAATGTAATGTTGAAAGTCAAGACATTGCAAAACATCTATGAACACAGTGAGAACCAGAACTGGCTGTTCTCCAGCAGCCTAATGCAAGAGAAGAGTTGGACATAAAAGGCCTCTGCAAGGGTCAGTGATATTCATGTACTCCTGGAGCTCTTTTAAAGGGCACAGTTGATAGAACAGCATGATTTGTGTACACCTCATGACTACCTCTCACTGCTACTTCTAGGTAGTGAAAGACTGATATGTGGTGGTATTCAAACTTGTGACCTTCCATGAACAAAACTGCTTTGGCTGCAAATAAAATGTCTTCTTTTAAATTGTTATTGCTTTATTTTTCTCAAATTTACAGAACTCAACCCATTTTTTGATGCAGTCATGCCAGCACTTTTTGTGAGCTAAAGGCAGTGACAACTAATCATTTAACAATCAAAGTGTTTTTACATAATATTTTATATACTGTTTGTGCACTTAATTGTCTTTGTTAGTTGGGTCAGTGGCTTCCACTGCCAGAAATGTTCAGGCATTTTTGTGATGGTATCTTAGTTTACAAACTTAGCATCTGTCCATTGAGTGTAAATCTGCCCAGAATGCAACACTACCATGACATCCTTAGTCAACGTATCTTTCTTCACCAATAATTACTATGTGCCCATTAGTTTAAACTGATATACCTTATAGAGCCTGTTACTTTTTTATATTCACATGATTTTACCATTGTTAATTCATTAATTTACAATGTGTGTGGGTTCATCAAAATCAGGAAGGTTATGGTTATGTTGAGTGACATGCCAAAAACAACGCAAATCTCATAATATATACACTAAATTAACATGAGAACAGAAAAGGAATTTATCCTAGGTGATCGTTCTTACCTTAGGATAAATAATATTTGTGTTGTAAATGAAGCAATTGTTTCTACAGTGAGTGGAAGTCCACTATCACTTTGGTTTTGAATTAATTTGATCACATGTTTAATGAAAACTAATAAAAGCAGTGGAATAGGGAGTAATGGAAATATTTTTCACAGTGCCCCAATCTGGAGGACTACTATGGTTTATTCAGAATATTTCAGTGAGCACTGTTTCTTTCTTCCTGGAGATCTTTTGCCTTCTGAAGCAAAGAAAAGAGAAGAGAGAGCCAACTACAGAGAAATGTGCAAGCTAGAAACAGAAATAAGTACTCTGAAGATAATCAAATCTCTTTCTCTGGAACTGATAAAACATTGGCAGTCAGCCAACACAACGACAAGAGTGAAATAAATGCAGCTAGTTTGCAGAGTCTGACAAAATCGAATTCATAGATTTATCCTCACACATTTTTTACACTCCATTATATTGTCATTAAAACTTTGAAGCCTTTTAAAGGTGACCAGAAGTGGACTATTGCCAGCCATAGTTAATAATTTTGTGGATGACAAAATTGTATAAAATTAACTTCATCTCAGATATCTCCCCTGCTGACTTGTGCTCACATTGCACTCAACACTCTGGGCCTGAACACTGAACATCATCACAACGCTACCTTTTTGTGTTGGAGAAAGTCATGCTAGAACAGCACAATCTACTTCATGGCTGTAACTTTGTGGCTTTTTTTTTTGGAGTCACTTTAGGTGCGATGACAAACAGCCCTCTCATAAGACTTACATTTAGCAATTATGCAATCCAGCAATTTTGGCTACTTGTGCTCAGGGTTGCCAGGTTCAGCAAAAATATTCACCTGTCTAAAACATGCACTTGAGATGCTAAATGTAGCTCAAATGTAGCTCTGTGTAGCTGTCACAGACATTTGAAGACAAACTATAAACTACCAGTGTACTTCTCTTATACTTTCTGTTAATCTTACTTTTAATTTTAAATTCTAATTTATACTGTTTTTAAAGCATTTTGTTTACTGTTATTTTTGTCATTATATTAACATTATAATATGTTACAGTCTTAAAGTAGCCCAAACAGCCTTTGAATTTTTGCCCACGACTATATTTTCAAACAAGCCAAATTTGGCTGAAAAACTGCACACCTGGCAACACTGCTCATGCTGTGTGTTTATGAAGATTTTTATGGACTTTGAGGGAAGAATTGCTGACTACAATTTACATACATCCACAAGGTGAAAACCAGACCCATTACTAACCTATATATTACAGAGATACTCGTTAAGTTTGGGGGATTTGCAAATTTAGAGGCATCTCTGGTGAGTGTGTGTAAGCATGTGGCAGAGTACTGTTTTTAATGTTTAGATAGCATGCCAAGACTCAGTTCGACCAAACCTGGCTGGAATTAAGAGCAGAGTCTTGGTATGTTAGCCATTTTAGTCATTGTGCTCACTTGGCTAAGAGGTCAAGACTCCAAGTAGTCCAAGTCCAAGTAGTAATGAAAGATGTCTGTTGCAATGTTGACATCAGTACACGCAGTCACATAACTGATGTCATTCCATGCTCAGGCACAGAGCATGTGAGTGGAGTGGCAGTAACATCAAACACTCCACGTTTTTATTTCCTGCCCACCACTCACTCCCTGCACATGCCGTCACCTTAACGTTATTCATACTTGCAATTCATTTTTGGAACATATGCCGAGTTACCTGAATAAAACATGAAATAAAAATAATCATAACTTGGATGGTTGTATTCAATTAAGCAAAAGCACCAGCAGACTATAACCTCTCTTGATTTAAACTTATTTAAACAAGAATACTGTCTGAATTGCCTGCTGTTCAACATGTCAAGAACTTTTCTGGAATTAAATAAACAAATGTTGAATTAATACATAAAGAAAGAATGCATTTTAAATTATTAGTAATCTTCCAAAAATCAATAAACAAAAATAAAGCACATGTAGCCTAATTATTGGATCTGTTTAAGAGCATCTTGAAGAAGACTGGTTATAGTCCTGTTGCTGAATTCACTTATAGAACTACTCTGTAGAGCAGGGGTGCACCAATACGTCGATCGCGATCTACCAGTCGATCACAAAGGTAGTGTGGGTAGATCGCATGGCATTTAAAAAATAGACGTCAGCCCATCATCTGTCCTCGCTATAAAACTTCTAAAACTTTATAAAACCGGTCGAGCAGTAGGACCCAGCGGGAATCCCCTGGCCCAGTGCAAACGTCTGAGCTTGTGGAGCTTGCTTAGAAATGGCTTCTTCTTTGCACTGTAGAGTTTCGGATGGCATGGTGGATTGTGTTCACTGACAATGCTTTCTGGAAGTATTCCTGAGCCCATTCTGTTATTTCCTTGACAGTGGCATTCCTGCTTGTGGTGCAGTGACGTTTAAGGGCCAGGAGATCATGAGCATCAGGTAGAGTTTTACGGCCTTGACCCTTACGCACAGCGATTGTTCCAGATTTTTGTTCCAGAATTCTTTTGATGATGTTCTGCACGGTTGATGATGATAACTTAAAAGTCTTTGCTATTTTACGCTGGGTAACACCATTCTGGATCTTTCTGCACAACAATGGTGGAATTGGTGATCCTCTTACCATCTTGGCTTCAGAGAAACACTGACACTCTTGAGAAGCTCTTTTTATACCCAATCATGTTGTCAATTGACCTAATTAGTGTTAATTTGTCTTCTAGCTGTTCGTTATATGCTCCATTTCCTTTTTCCAGCCACTTATTGCTACTTGTCCCAACTTTTTTGGGATTTGCTGACACTGTGAAATTTTGAATCAACATATTTCTCCTTTAAAATGTTACATTTACTCAGATTAAACTTTTGATCTGTCATCTATGTTCTATTACGAATAAAATATTGACATTTGCCATCTCCACATCATTGCATTCAGTTTTTATTCACAATTTGTTTAGTGTCCCAACGTTTTTGGAATCCGGTTTGTACATTGTACACATAAATTGTCAGTATATTTATAAATAAATATATGTCTTGCATTTTAATATTAGGTAGATCATTTTGACTTAGTCATTAGATAAGTAGCTCGCTGGCTGAAAAAGTGTGTGCACCCCTGCTGTAGAGTGTCAGGTTTCACTCTACCCAGATGTTTTGTTGTAAGGGGTTAATTCTTTCTTATTTCTCTTATCTTTATATATATATATAACATAACATGTTCTTCTGTACATTCTATTCTAATGTCTAAAGTTAGGTTACAGTGTGATTTTATGATTTGTTAAATTAATCATGATTGTATATAAAGAGCCTCCCTCTGGTTTCTCCAGCAGTACAGCTATTTAAGGCTTTGCCGTATAGTTGCTAAGTTTTCATAACCAAAATTAAAATTATCTACACATTTTTACCAATTCCAATACATCAATGGGGTAATCAATTTTGCCCAGAAATAATGACCAACCAATATACCAGTCAAGCCCTAATATATATACACTATTAGTCTCCTATGGAATTGTCATACTCCGTATTGTCAAACATTTTTAGACACAATTGTGTCATTCACTGGCAGGTATGAGAGGATCATGAAACTGTGAAGCTTTGTTCTCTTCATTATGAAGAGTTCTCATTCGACTCGCACCCCTGCTGTGTGTTTATATTCTGTTCAGACTTTTAGCCTAAGATTTTGCACTGTGAGAAAATGAGATGTGCATTGCATATTAACAACTGAGCCCTGCATGCCATTTTCTTATCTGCAATATAGCTATAATCCAGACACACCAGCACCTGTTTCACACCTTTCTTTCTTTCCTCTCAGGAAATGCATCCCTGGAAGCAGTTGTATAATGCCATAGAAGCAAAGACCCCATTTTTATATGAATTTAATATGAAACAAAAACCTCCTTTCTCAGTCAATATTGCACTGTGACATGATCATCAGCTAAAATAGCATCATATATCATTGTTTCATTCACCAAACTTAATGTTGGATGTCCTGAGACTGTTACCTAAACTTTTCATTTAACACTGGACTTAACATAAAAAAAGTTTATTTACCTCCACGGAAAGCTCCACAGCACAATGAGTGTGGAGGTCATGCCATGAGGCAGGAACAGTATGTGAGGATTCTGGGATGTCTGCTACTCCTCAGGCTGAGCTGAAGGTGAACTTGGGTCTGTCTACAGGTCCGTTACCCTGTTCCTGAGGACACAAAAAAAGTCAGAATAACTCACAGTTTCTGATCACAGTCCCTAGGTAACTGCACAGGACTTGTAGGCTAAAAACTCAAAAGCTGAGGTACACAAATGACAGCACTATCAAATAAGCTGCCATGCATACAGAAATATAAATATAAATATGCATTAGAGTATTCTAATAAAGAAACAGCACTTTTACATCACCTGACTCGTCATTTTAACTTATTCTAACCTTTTCTGACCTTTCAGCCTAACGCTTGCAACATTTATTATACAAAATATTAACACTGTCTTTTGCATCAGATTGCATTCAATTCCATCATGACTGAAACTTCTTACTGATGATGTCCTGACTCTCATTTAAGAAAATTCATCATTTTTGAAACAGATTAAAAACAAACCACCATGCTTACACTTTTACTTATACTGCTGACCAGAACACACAGATCTCTTACATCAGATCTCTCTATGTGTATGCACAGCTTACGTCAGTATGACCAGACACTTTAATATAAGGATTTATTTAGGGCTGCAGCTATCGATTATTTTAGTAATCAAGTACTCTACTGAAAAATTGATTCGATTAATCGAGTAATCGGATAAACATATTTGCTTTGTTAAAGTGCAATAAAAAATACACAAGAGAAAACAAGACATTTCACTTAATAATGAATGACAAATTGGTTTCCTTTTTTAGATAGGTTATATTTTTAAATTCACAACATACATTTCCAGGAAAGTGAGCATGTCAACATGCTCAGGACTTAGGCTTGCCCTCTTTTTTTGAAGCAATGTTACCTGCAGCTGAAAACAGATGCTCTGATGGCATGGATGTAACTGGAATACACAGCAGAGACCTTGCCTGTTCTGCCAGTCTTGGACAGCGCGCTGCATTATTTTCCTATTGCCGTTTTCTTTTCACTCTTTTCCCTCATTGCTTCTATATTCCCGCTTCTCAACTAAAAATCTCCACGCTGCCTTCTTCTTCCTGTGCACGGGTGACGCAAGCGTGGTGTGCCACATTAAAAGTCGTCAGTGCAAAATACTGTGCTCGGAGTTTTAAATTAAATAAACAATTACTCGAGGCACAGAAAATTACTCAATCACTTTTTGTAATCGAGTAACTCGAATTACTCGAGTAATCGTTTCACCCCTAGATTTATTATTAGAGTTCATACAAACAGCATCAAAACAAAGCTCTGACCACACTTCTTTTTGTGTGTTTCACTGTTCACAGGAGTCAGCTAAAAATACAATAAATATGCAACCATGAGACTGGAACAGACATTTGACCAGAAAAGCCACATCCCACATGTCTAACGCAAAGTTACAAAGAAAACCCATATCAACTGGTTCTTACGATGTTTGTAGAAATAATGTTTGTAAGTGGAGTGATTAGGGTGAGGGATCATAGTACAGTATGTTAAGCTGAAATAAAACTAATAAAAATTATTAATTATTAAAAATTAATATTACTAAACTAATAAAAATAAAAAAGCCCAATTTACACAGCAATGCCCTGAATCATATGAGCTTTCAAATACAAAGAGTTTGATTCATGCAATATGTTATTCATAACCATCATATTAACTATTATGGCAAACATTTTTTCTATATTGTAACAAATGTCTTTAATCTTACATCATTTCATTCTGCCAGATAAAACTGAGAAAACTACGCACTCTGCTTTTATATGAAATTAAACGTGGGAAAGATAAATCTATTATTTATTAAAAAGGTTATGGTCAGTGGGACTATAGGCAACATCTATTTTTAATATTGTTCTTGAAAATTTCTCTGTCCACATAAGAATGCAAAAAGCATCTTGAAAACACTCACAGGTCCATTCCAGAAAAACTGGGGCAACACAAAAAACACCTTGAAAAAGAATTAGGGGCTTGTGCATTGCACAAAATATAGAGCAGGCCACAACAAGAAAGCCAAAAAAGTAATGACAGAATGTTTGGGTTTATTTATGTTTTCACAACTATGCCACTTTCCCTAAAAATATATTCCTGAGAAAAGATAAGTAGTGGAGTATTTCTAGCATTTCTAACTTCTTTTAAAAAGGAAGGAGTAGTAGGGTCTTATACTTCTGCACTAGTTTAATGAAAAACTAAATTCAGTTTAAATTAGATTAGATTAGATTCAACCTTTAGCCAATGTGATTGGATACAATAGAATTTGACCTTCACATTTAACCCATCTGTGCAGTTAAACACACACTATTAAACACTATCTATGTCGCCCGGGGAGCAGTGGGGGGTCACAAGACTGGATCCCTAACCACTTTGTTAATTTTCACATACACGCAGAAGACTACAGGGCTGTTAATCTGTGCTCCACTGTAAACTACTATAATGTGATGCCAGTGTTTTGTTGGTCCACAGAACCATTCTGAAACATTTTCACAAACCTGTTTTCAGTTTTTTAAAAATGCTGCTTAGGCACGGACAGAAGGTCTCAAAACAGAAAAATCTACGTATTCAAAAATATCCAAACATGTGTCCAGTATAGAAGAATGTACTTATTTTTAAGAAAGAAGCAATAAAACAAACCACTGAAGTCTGCCAAAATGTCTGAAAACTAATTTTCATTAAGTGACATATGAAAAGAACAGCCTTTGAAAATTTAAAGCTTATGGAAAATTCTAGCTAACTTTATTCAGCTGTAAACATGTAAAAACAGAATACCCTATTGAAGTTATTTATTTATTAAGAAACATGGATATATCCATATTTTATACAATATTTATAGAAAAAAATGAAAATTTGATTTTGTTGGTTATTTAACAAAACATGAAAGATATCAATTCCTTCTGAAGTAAAAGTTAAGACACCCTGTCCTAAGTTTCCCCTTGCATTTCCAAATCTTCCCCATGTGTTTCCAAATCTTACAGCTGTGTGGTGTTTGAGGGTTTTACTGCATGTACAGCTCATTTCAAATCACAGCATTTCAACTGGATTAAGATCTAAGTTTAGAACTGGCCATTCCTAAACTGTTTATTTTCTTTATTTTAAGCCATTCCGTAGTGGACTTACTGAACTGTTTTGAGTCAAGTGTCACTGTGTGTGGCCACATCAGCTTCAGTTTTTGGACAGGTGGTGTCACATTTTTCTCAAGCACCCTCTGATTCAATAAAGAATATATTATGGATTCTACGATAGAGAGCTTGCCAGGCCCACCTGCATGAAGCTGGCCCCCCATGTGGTCAAGAACGGAATAAAAACACTCTTCGTTTGTGCTTCATTTTTGCTGCAGAAATCATTGTTTGTGCTGCTTCTGTTTTAAAGATATATTAAAATACATTTTATTATCTGCGACATCATGCAGCCCCCCATAAGAGGCCAAATAGCACCAAAATGGTCAAAATGGTTTGGTGTGCTGCCTAAACATGTGTGCTATTTTAATTTGCATGGTATGGAGTTGTCCAGCCCAACTTTAAGGCTCTATAACTAGCCAAAACTTAAGAGTTAAAATAGCACAACTATTAACAGCTATTAACAAAAGAAGTATGAACAGAAAATAAAACACAAGACCCTTCCTCATGATAAAATCACAGTAACGCATGGCCTCTCTTGGCTTATTGCTTTAGTACAGCCCATGACTTGTGAATTAAAATAGTACAAATGTTTTAAATATATCTTTCAAACAGAAGCAGAACAAATAATGATTTCTGCAACACAAGCGCAACACAAATGAAGAGTAGTGTTTTTATTCTGTTCTTGACCCAATGGGGGGCCAGCTTCATGGAGGTGCCAGGCCCTGCTGCAACAAAGCAGCCCCAAACAATGACATTTCCACCTCCATGTTTCACAGCTGGTATGAGATTCTTTGTGCCCAAATGGTGTGTTTGGTGTGCCCAAACATGTCTTCTGTTCCACAATACAAATATTTTGTGTCTGGTTTCTTCTGTTCAATGTACATTGCCCCAGCAGTCCTGGTAGGTGTTCTGTGACAAAATATAGTCTTGCCTCTGACAGCAAGGGTCTCCTCCTTGCACACGTCCCATGAAAATAAACCTTGTGCATTCTCTTTCTGCTGGAGGATGTACTTTGACATCAACTGTGGCAAGAGCTACCCGAGCCAAGTCTTTAGGATTGTTGGAGACTTTGTTACACATCTTGTGTTCTGCTCTTGGGCTGATCATTTTAGGACAGCCTGACCTGGTCATGTTAGCAATTATTTTAAATGTTCTCCACTCTTTCACATTTAGTGGAATTGAATGACTGATTTCTAATTGTTCAGAGATCTTTTTAAATCACTTCCCAGCTTCCCACTGAGCTCTTTGGATCTCACCATGATGACATCCCCCACTTCAACAATGAAGAGCAAACCAAATTAAATATCTGAGGTCTAAATACATCAGGCTGCTCCAAAATCCTCTCCAATAATGTTATAATCATTTGCAGCTGAAGTGGTGCACCTGATTATAATTTCAGGAGTAATAGATGTGTGTTTTGACAAGACAACTAAATTTATATTAAGTATATTTTGCAAGATATTTTAGAATTTCTAAACATTTCTTCAGTTTTGTTTTCGTCTCTCAGTACTGTTCAAATGAAGATCAAACTAAAGCAGCAGTCCAAAGATAAGTTTCAATCAGTTAAGATTGTGTTTTTCAGTTATTTTAAATCCACAAACTTTGCTCTGTTTTGTTTGGCAGCGAAAGTGAAATTACTACATAAATTGCTTCTTATTTTCTGTCCAAGCTGCGGCAGTGACATCAGCACGTTGTGTTGTTAAACTTCACTAGTGTGATGGGAGCTTAACGTGCTTTGAGAAAGTCAGACGTGCGGCAGGTTTATTTTAAAAAGCGGATTACTGAACAAAAACATTCTTTTTGTCCTTCTGTGACATTTTCGTTTCTTTTTTATTCGTCGACGAAAAGTCTAATGCGTTTAGTCATAGTTTTCATTTTAAAATATTAGTTTTTAATTAGTTCTCGTCTCGTTTTCGTCGTGAAAAAATGGACGTCAACGAATATTTTTCGTCATAATTATCGGTAACGAAATTAACACTGGTCTGCACTGCTGTGTGATGCGCGTGCATGCGAAGGGGAGTCGGATTCTGGCGGGGAGTCAGGATTCGGCAAAACACCAGTGCCGTTTTCTGAGCGGGTTCAATTTCAGATGATGGAGATTTGCGTTTTAGCCAGCGCTCCATGTTTGCATGCCACAAGTTCTTAGTGACTGTGTTCTGAAAGTTGACTGAGAGAAATGCTTCTAAAGCAGAAGGTTCTCGTAGCTTTGTAGACAGAGGAAGAGTGAGCGTGCTGAGTGCAGCATCCGGTACGGAAGTCGGTCCGTCCGACCATCCGTTCGTCTCACAATCCAAACCGAGCGAATGTTTTGCTGAACATTTTCGCTGTAATTGTGTGTGGGAATTTCCCGCATTATTAAGGCTAAAATTGCGGGAACCAAAGAAATAGTCCCCAATTCCCGCAATCCCGCACTGAAATTCAGGCCCTGATACATTATTTCTGAGAAAATGGAGTTTGAAGACATTAGCACATTTTGAAAAAACAAGCACAGAACTGGTCATAAGGTGCAAAAGAATTTGGGAAAAGTATAAAAAAAAAGGTCTAAAACTCTGGTCCCCTCTTGTCAGTATGGTCCAATGAGTGGTCACAATTCACAGATGCAGCTCTTTTGCCCATCTCCATGCCCTGAAAGGTAGCTGGCCCAGCAGAGCATGGCTGTCATCGTCCTCAGGCTAAAAAAACATGGGCACCTCTTCATCCTTTTTGTCCTCTGCTCATGTGCAATTATTTGCTGATGAAACAGCAGAGCTAAAGTGGAGGATTTCATCTCCATAATGTTTGCCCTTCTAGCAGAAGCCGGTGACTGTGCAAGCTTTGCAGCCTTCTCTGTATCAGGCATGGAAGCCAAAAGACATTTTCCATCTATTGATGAGGTAGCAATACATAAACTTTAATACATAATAAACTGGTCATTGTGTTATAGGATACAAGTTATTTCATTTCCTCAGTATCATTAAGTAGGTCCATTAAGCAACAAAAGACTACAGATACATACAGTCTTGACACATTGCACACTGTGAACATTACATTACATTTAGCGGACGCTTTTATCCAAAGCGACTTACAATAGTGGGAAAGTACAGATGTGAAAAATACTAGAGTTGTACCAGTATTTAACGATCTTCCCGTTTGTAATACCTCTACTTTAGGAGGTGAAATCGAGACGACAAAGTAGTCGTTTATTAACGTGTACTCGTCTCCTGTTTTTCCTACTTCTCCACGGGT
>BRDA01057911.1:0-10050 GCA_036984385.1 Crenuchus spilurus
AGTGAAATTGTGAATAACATGAAATGTTTTGATGAGGCTCTGTATATCAAATGTCACTGACTACAGAATGAATTACATTTCATTTCAACAGTAGATTATTTCTATGGTGCTAATGAATGCAAGACACATGATCAGACAGCTCAGTCTTTATCAGTCCCTAAAACACTTAGGAATAGCAAAGTTTTGACAGAGAACAAAAGCAAAGTTTGCATTTTAGCAGACATTAGGTAGAGTTCTGAAGCAGGGCCTGGAGCAGGTCTGGCCTCATTAATCTGAGAGCTTCTTAAGGAACCGGCGACGTGCTGGCAGACCGGGCCGATAGTGCTCATTAATCTGCTTCGACTCCAAGCCGAAATAGATGCAATGCATCACGCATTCCGAGATCCAAAGTTCAGCGCCACGATGCTGAATTAGCGTCTTATTTTAAAGTACTTAGCAGAGTCGAGGGGTCACGAGAATTCTAAATTGTTCTGATTTCAAGGTAAATAATGTAAATGAAAGAGGAAGGTTCAAGGAAACGAGCTCAAGGTCCTGCTTTGAAAACACGAATGCCTTTCCGCCTCCTAGGGCGACCCACGTTGTGAAAGGATAACAGTTTAGCCCTTAAAATGACTAATTGCTTGGAGAAAATCAATTCCTAAAAGCCATCTGTGCAAAAGGGCAGAGGCACCAGATGCTGCCACAATAAATCTTTTAATGCCAGGCCTGACAAATTGAAAATAAAAGTTTGAATGGCCAGGAGCTGAATGATGTTAACCTTGATTCGGATTGAGCCGTGGAGGCCATGATTTGAACATGAGGAGTTCCAAGTTCAGGGCCAGCCATCATCACAGCTAACAACCCTGTCACGTTGCTCTTCGATCGGCCCAGATTGATAATCAGAGTTCCTAACAGGACTATGTTTCATGTCAGGAGAGACACTCGGTAGGGTTTCCTTCAACTGTTCTACACTGATCATGCCTTCAAATGTAAAGCCTGGGTCTCTTCTCTGGGAAACTTTACTTTAGCATAACATACATATCAATGCTCCGCCCACAAATGAGTTTTGTAGCAACAGCAGCCAGGCTGGCATTACAGAACAATGGCAAAACATTCATTCAAGATAAAGAGAAACTACAGCACGTTTTTGGTTTACAGCTGTTGCTTACTGTTGAGTTTCTAGTTTAAAATGCTATGTTACTGAGCTGGACTGTTATTTTAAGTGATCTGCTACATTTCTCATTACGTTCAGTGAGATTTCTCACTTATAATTGTACAATCTAGCAACAATTGCTAGGAAAATCAATCCCTAAAAGCCTCTGCAAAAGGGCATAGGCACCAGATGCTGCCACTAAATCTTTCACTGCTAAGCCTGGCAAATTGAAAATAAAAGTTTATATATACCCAACAGCTCAAAACTGCTAACCTTGATTCGGACTGAGCCACAAGGAGCATAATTTGTACATGTAGGGTTCTGAGTTCAGGGTCACATCAGCCTGGTTACATGGCAAAAAATACATATTTAAAGTGGTCTGCTTCATGTCTCATTAGGTTGAATGTTCTCTAAGGCTTGTCCAACCATGTTATATACAACTAAGCTCAGTGAGGATAACCTTGGTTTGCATTGACATGATGTTTACATGTGGGATTCTGAGTTCGGAGTTACTATGCCAATGTTGCTGCAACAAAAGAACATATTTTAATAGATTTTATAGGTTTCTCATTAGGTTGATTGAGATTTTCATCAGTGTACTTTAAAATGTAACCTAGCCACTGCCAAGCAAAAAAAATAAAAATAAATAAAAAAATAAAATAAAATTATATATAAAAATATATATATATATATATATATATATATATATATATAGGATCTCAGTGATCTCAGTATATATACAGGATCTCAGTGATGCTAACCTTGATTTATATTGAGCCATGGACATGATTTGACCATTTGGAGTTTGTGGTTGTTTTCGGCTTGTGACCAGAAGGTCGCTGGTTCAATTCCCTAAACCAACTGAAGTGCAAGGCACCAACTGCTCCATGGGCACCATGGACATCAGTGTGTTCAGTCTCCTAGTATGTTCACTGCTTTGATGGCTTAAATGCGGAGGTTGAATTCCAAAATATTGGTCAATGTGTCACTTTCACTTTCACGGAATTCATGACAAAAATTTAAATATAACATAAGCATTACATTAAGTGTTTTAAACTAGTGCTCGCTTAAGTGTTAAACAAAGAGATGGTCTTCCGTCTGTGTTTGGAGACTGTGAGGGACTCTGCTGTTGGAACAACCAGTGGGAGTTTGTTCCACCACCTGAGTGCTAGGACAGAGAAGAGTCTTGATGTCAGCCTTCCATGTGTCTTGAAGGATGGCAAGTGAAACCGAGCTGTCCTAGAAACTCAAAATGTTCGAGGTGTGACTCGAGACTTAACATTGCCATTAGTTAGTCCATTTTTTGTTTTGTAAGCGTGCATTAGGGTTTTGAAACTGATGCAAGCAGCTGCAGGAAGCCAGTATCCCAAATCCTAAGAGCCATCTTCCTAGGAAAGGAGCATGGATAGCTCAATTAGAATACCTGGTGCACTAGCTGGGTAAAATAGTGTTCTGTCAGGCAGTGAACCCTACTGTTCTTCTTTCTCCCCAACTCCCTGTAGAGCTTGGTGAAGGTGGCATGCTGGGAGTCCCTGTTTGTGAGTGGTGACCTGTCTGAGCATCCCAGAAGAGAGCAGTGTTTTTCACCTACCTCCACACACACACACACACACACACACACACACTTTCCCTCTGTCTCTTGTTTACTCTGCAGTCTAATGTGATGAATGCTCCCTGGCATGCTGCACAGCTCTTTGGAAATAAGGCTGAAAGTCAGGAGGACGTTGGAGGCATCTGAAGGTTCTGTGCCTTAGCGTCCAAAAGCTTGTTTTCTCTCTCTCTTCCCATTCCTACCATAACATATTTCAGAGCGAAAGCCTGTGTGTTTACTTCCTAGGGATTTGTGTTTCAATGTCTGACTTAAGATGCTACCTCAGAAGTGTCAAACATGATCTAAAGTTCAGGAGAAAAAAGAGAGGGATCCAGCAGAAGCATGAGTGCGCCTGTTGTTAACAGTGGTGTAAATGGGTGTGGGGGGTTGTTAGTACAGCTGTCCATGGCCCTAAGCTCTTATAGCCTCATGTGCCATGGCTAGATTCACCCATGCATTCTGTAATAGAACCAAAGCTGAACTTGTGCTAGTTTTTCATGCCCACCTAAAGTTTGAATTGAAATATATTTTTAGATTCTTGTGAGAGAAGCATAATTAAGCAGTGATACATTTTTCACCACGAGTCAGAGTGCAGCACTCTCTCACTCACGTGATATGTCATTCATATGATAATGATATGGAAATTCCAGACATTCCATTGAAGGATTATTTGGTCTCTATAAACAAAGATCACTGCACCTGAAAAAAGAGCTCTCACCTCACACCTCTCTCATGAATATTCAATATAGGTTTTGTGGCTGAATGAAAACACAGTGTCACCTCACATTTGTTAAGCTTTAGAAATAAAACCACAAACAATTTCAGTGTGTAGCTAATACCTCTGTTTAATCACTTCAGAGCTCAAAAGTCTTGGCTAGAAATGTTTAGAGTGTCTTTTTTCACAATATATCAGCACATCTGAAATGGGTTTTTGGAAAGTCTAAGTTTAGAGCAGATTTAATCAGAATTTAGATTTATGACACTCTTACTGTTCTGACACTGTTGTTGTTGAGTTTGTGGTGAACTAAACCAGGAGAAAATCATTTTAGATGGGTATAATTTGTAAAATGTCAGGGCAACCCTCAGACTCAAGAGTGTTAAGGTCCAAATGAGTCAGGCTGAGTGGAGTCAATCCAACTTTAAATCAATCCATTACATCACAATCTGATACAATTACATTCTCAAACCAAAGGTACTGAAGATGTACCCTTCAGGGTTCTCTGACCCCGAGTGTACACATTGAAGGTTTTTTTTTTATTTGAAGAATAACTTGTTCCGCAAGACCTAAAATTGGATTTGGCACAAATGAGCTCAGTTGTTAACTACCGCACAGGAATCAATTTGAGATCAGAGAAATTTGAGAAAGCGAGCTAACAAATGTAAATACAACAATAAGGAATTCCCAAGGAGCTTTGCTGTACCTTGAATCAGAAGACATGTTGAACAGATTTCTTTTTTTATCTTCATTGTTCTTTTGCTGTATGCTACATCCTTGGATCTTAAAAATAATGCACTGCTAGGCTATAAAAACATTTCACTCATTCATCCTGAAGACACCAAGGGCTATAACAAGCTGGAAGATCATTTAAATACAAATTCTCAACACATGACACCCTCAAATTCAACTTCAGCAAAAACTGGTAGCAAAAGCCATCCAAACGGACTGATTTTTTTACTTTTTCCTTTGTACAAAGAGGCAGGAAGCAGGTCGGAGGGGACAGCTGTTGTCAGTTATTAGCTTTTAGTCAGTTTTCCTGGAGAAAGCGTGAGCTTGAACTTTATTTAAAAGTGAGCAGCTGTTACTGAACCTGAGGCACAGTGGAGTAGTGTGGTTGGTGAGAATCATACATCTTCCAGAAGGCTACTGTCAATGCACACCGAACCTCTAACAAGTCTCTGAGACCCAAAGGGAAATGTAGACTCTCACACCCTGTAGGGGAGGTCTGTCAGCCCTGGTAGGCTCTGCTCTTAAAGGAATACTTCAGCCAAGAATGGATGGTATTACAAACAAAGATGTAAAAGATAAACCCAAACTAATTATTTTAGGTCAAAAATACTTCACAATTAATTTCACCCATCTCTTTCAAGAGCACTTAAATCAGCATTTGCACTTATGACAGGCTTATGATTGTGCTCACGTCTTACTTGATTTGACATTCAGGCTGAGCATTGTGTATCTAGGCGCCATACTGAGTTTTGTAATTGGCAGCATCTAAGCTTGAGTGATCTTCTGGATTCTTGCTTAAACAAACTAAGATTTATTTTCTACCAAAGCACTTTCGTAAGTGAGAGTATCCACACAGAACATGCAAATCCACTGAAGCTAAGCAAGTTTTGGTAGCAGATACATGTATAAAAGATTGTAACATGATGCTAATATTCTATAGCTTTTAAACAATTGGCACACAGTAAATCTGCCAGTGTTAAATCAACACTATTAGAGTTAAATTAACACTGAGAGTGTTACATTTTGACACCCTCGGTGTTAATTTAACTCTAATAGTGTTGATTTAACACTGGCAGATTTACTGTGCAGGATCTAGTAATCTAGTAACTTTAAATTTTAGTAAATTTAATTAACTAAAAAAGTTAATTAAATTAATTGAAAAAGTTAACTTTTTTACTTTTAGTAACTCTAGTAACTAGAATCAAAATCTAGTAACTTTCAGCCATTTTCAGTGCATTAGAATTAAGCTTTCCTTTAATTAGGCCTTTTAAGAGTCTTTGTAAAATGGTTATTTGGAGTAGAACCATAGAAGACCCAGTTAGTTTTCAAAAGAATGTGTCAGTTAATTTCAACAGATTCTATAAGAACATATTTGTAAAAAGTATAAAGTTAAAATAAACTCAACACAGCATAAAGCAAGAGTGCCCAACTGTGGTCCTGGAAATTATCCACCCAAGACAGTTCAGAGCAACTAAATCTGATATCCATTACCTGGATCAGGTGTGTTAGATTAAGGCTGGAGCTAAACCTTGGAACAGGATTGGGCACCACTGTTCCAGGGCATCATAGTGGGGTAAAAAGTGGGACTGACTTACCAGGGCCCCAAGTGGTAGGAGGTCCCTTGAGGAGTCCTTTAAATATTTAAGGAAATAATATTTAATAATAGAGGAGGCTGGGCACTGCTTGTGCGTAGGGCCCAGAATTTGGCGCTATGCGCCTGCCACTGTTATAAATGTGCTATAGCAATTCTGAGTAGAAAAACACATTGAAGCCAAGAGCCAAGAACTTGAGTGTAGTTCAAATAGTCTCAATAGATGTAGTATGGATGGGGCAACTTTCCCCTACATGGAACATACTGATCTGGTTCTACTTTTATAAATGCAAGGTCCAGTAGTCCAGTTCCACACAAAATACTCCACAAAACATCTCCAGCTTTAAGCTTGGTTCTTAAACTCAACTCTGAAGTTTAGCATCTTTACTAAACAGCCAGCTCAAGTTAATATTGGATGGAATATCACATAATTATGTTTGTACAATATTCCTAAAGGCACATGGATAATTCGCAGGGCAGTCATTTTGTTCAAGCAAACATGCCTTTCTAATAAAATATAGCTTACATCCCATCTGTTAGTGGTATAGCTTCAAAAGACAGAGTGGCTGCATTGGAGGACCACGTGTGTGGCTATCCTTACAACAAAAGCCTTTTATCCACAAGAGAGACATATGGGTCAACGCTGGAAGAAAATGAGGGGTGCCTTGAGCAGTAGAACATGAAGGATTGCCTCTGCCTCAGACGCTCCATGATAATGCCTCTTGTGAACAGACATGCATAACTTTGATTTGTGATTACTTCAGTAAGGCCAGCCTCCATGCTAACATGCTAATCTGCTCCCTCTGAACATCTATTACCCTCATCTATCACTTCATCGAGGTCACCCGGCTGCCTTTGTAGTACGTGGGCTCTTCTTGTGGCCACAAGGTTTTGCCTTTTACATACATCAAGAGGTCCTCAAACCGGATTTTTCTTCTGACAGCTACTGAGATAAAAAGAAAGATGAGAACCTCTGGCTAAATATTTCCAAGAACAGAAGTCTAGGTGTTGGAGTGGAACAGTTTATTCGTGTTCATTTTCGGCTTTATGGTGGCATTAGGCTCATTTTGGTGTGCTCACAGCCTTCGTTTTAATCAGTGTAAGATGAGGAACAATACTCAGACACAGCTGTGGATTAGAAAATGAGGGGAATCCACATCATGTTCGAAGGCTGGTTCGGAATTCCGATGAGTTTCCCTTCCCCGCCGTTCTCCTCGTCATGAGAAGCTCATTATGAACAGGCGGTTGTAGGATGTGAGATCGCTCACACATGCCAATAAGGATGAAAAGGAACAGCTGCTTTCCAGCTTAGATTAGATCTTGCAGGAGGTCGTGAACACCAACCTTGTTGAGGCGGTGAAGCATAGAAGAGTTTAACTGAGATAAACAGCGATTCATATCAACTCATATCACAATACACAATTGTGTTTGATCGCATTAACCAGTAATCAACTGCAGTAACTAAAGCTGCTTTTGTAAAATTAGAACTTTTTACACAAGTCTTTCCACTCTGTGGTCACATTTGCAATGCCTCCTGGCCTGGTTCCTACTATTCTGATTGACGAGAGAGCTATAAAACCCCAAACTATAAGCCACACAAATGTTTCAGAATATTTTTACAGACATATCTACACCAACAAGCTTCTGGGCTATTTTTGTTGAAGGTGTAATTGTCTAAGAATAAGATGCCATGTTGAGCATTACAAGAACTGTAGGGTTCTGCCAGCTGAAGCATTGTGGCTTCACCTATAAACCTAATGTGTTGAATTGGGTGTCGTTGGGTTTGAGAAAGGCAATATATAAGTAACACTCATTCACTTTTATTCAAATCTGAATGGTTTTAGAGACGTTTTGGTGATGCAGTAAACATGGGTAGGCAGCAAAAATACTGAATAGAATAATAATGGATGGCACAGTGGCATGGTGGTTAGCATGCTCACTGGGGTCTTGGGTTTGAGTTTGGGGTTGATTTTCCATGTTCTGCCCACGTTTGCATGTGTAGGACTGGCACCCTGTCTTAGATCTGGATAAAATAGCCCAGCACCCAGTATAGGGTTATGGGACCCTGAACTGGATTGAGAGGTAAAAAAGTTTGGTGGACCAATGTATGGAACAATATTCATTGGGCAATGTAACTTCTGCATGAACAGTTCTTAGGGAATCAAAAGTGAATCTTTTATATCACCAATCCCCCCCCCCAAAAAAAACATTGTGGAACCTTGACAATACAGCAACAACTGAGGTTTATTGGTAAGGACCTTCAGCTTAGGGCCTTCAGCTTTTCAACTGAACCTTATAAAAAGTAGAAAAATAGAATGAAGTGAAGACTTTGATCACTGCATCATTTGGCTAAATTCCATAATGTTCAACGCGGGATCTATTGGCAGGTTTTGCACACTGCAGCAAACAGTTGATAAGAGGCAGTTTATCTTTGAGATAATATTTGGTCTGGTTCTCCTGCAATGCACTGCAGGATTTGATGTACTCAGTATTATGCACCTGGTGACCCAAAATAACTTTGATTTGTGCATACTCGGCATCAGTTTATGAATTTGCCGTTACTTTAGATAATCAAATAAAACTGTGTTCCAGCTGAAAATTGAATGTATTTATTAAGGGTATAGAATATAATCTCCTCAATGTCTGGACTCACACAGACCAGTTCTCTTATGGCTATAAAATGGCGAAAAGCAGCTTAGCTTCCTCCATCTTCAAACAGCTTACATTATTGAGAAGGACCTTGACCATTGAACCCAGCTTCTGCAGCTCATCCAGCATTTTTAAACAGCAGCTTCAACTACACACTTCCTTCTCCCTGTCCATGTTTCTGATAAATGCAGTCCCCCTCTGCAGTGAAGGATCATTCTTTTTACTGCTCTGAACCCCTCACTATGATATGATCATTATCCAAAATCGAATCTAGAACCCAGGGGCTGCACTTCCCATCTCCAGCAATTTTCACAGATCACGGGGAACTTGTCCACAGCATGTTGGAAAAAATGGAAACGACTATCAGAGTACAGCTGCCAAACTCCTCGTATCACTTTATTTGTCCACTGTTGTCGCTTTATGGATCTTCTCTTAACCTGGCGTCCAAACCAAAGGGTCACTTACAAGTCTTTGGGTCACTTACAAACCAAAGGGTCACTTACAAGTCTTTGGGTCACTTACAAACCAAAGGGTCACTTACAAGTCGTATTTATATATTTTCCCACTTAAGTTAATGAGCTAAAACCTTCAGAGATCTTGTAGAACCTTCTTTGGTTCAGAGCATGGTTGGCGATGCTCAATAGTCACAAAATAACCCTTAGTGAAGCTTAGTGAAGATGTCACAGTCTGTGTGAGTTTGAAGGCATTGGCCTAGGATTTCCAGAAGCAACAAAAAGATTATGAACACTGTTCAGCTTCTGATTAACTGAAAGATTACTATTGTCCATTTCCTTGTATTGTTCACTAGCCCTAAACTGAATGTTTAATAGACCAAATAATCTGTGAGCAGAAGGTCCTGTTCAGCTCGGAGTTCTGTGCTGTAAGACCATGAGAATCTTTTCCCATTTCTTCAAGCCTCCATGATAAAACACTGAGACATTCTGCTCCATGTTAAATACGTGGAGCTGCTACACTAATAAATAAGTGAATCCTGAAGAGAAAGCTGGTTCTGGAGTAATCACGCTAAAGTCCTGAACAGGAGCTGCTGAAATGAGCGCCGTGTCAGGCTGGTGCTGAGTTTACTAATGGACAGCACTGTACACAAACCCAGCTTTCAGCAGGTGCCCTTGCTGTCGCCTTGCTGCTGTTTGAGAGCCTGTATATTAGAACAGTGGGACGTGGCAGCCATGCCACACTGTGGCTTTAAATCCAACAAGGCTGCAATTGCATGTTCCTCACTGTAATAAGTAGATGATGTGCCTGAGGTTGGAGTAAATGGCTACTATCAGTGTCATCATCAGGGCAGCTTCTGAATACACACACACACACAAACAGCGACATAGAGAGAGAGAGAGAAAGAGAAAGAGAGAGAGAGAGAGTGAGAGATAGACAGACACCCAAAGAGATGGAGAGAAACAGGGATGAAAAGAAAGATCAGAAAAGTAAGAGAGATGTAGCGTGAAAGAGAGGTAGAAAGAGAGTGTGTGAAAGAGAGAGATAGAGAGAGATGGAGAGAAAGATGTGAGAGAGATGGAGAGACCCACGAGGAAAGCAATATATATATATATATATATATATATATATATATATATATATATATATATAGAGAGAGAGAGAGAGAGAGAGTGTGTGTGTGTGTG
>BRDA01057916.1:0-10000 GCA_036984385.1 Crenuchus spilurus
ATTATGTGACTTTATTGGGGGGGTTATAGTGATTGGATCAGATTATTGGGGGGGTCATAACCCCCCTATCCCCCCTGCAAATTACGCGCATGCTTGACAGTCTACACTAGACAGTATAAAAGTGTGCTAGGGGACACAACTGGTTTTCAAAAAGTGCTGTGTTCCTGTAAATTATGCCTGTAGTTGATATATAATGTACAGTGGTAACCCTACTTACGAGCATCCCTACTAATGAGTATTCCAGGTAACGAGTCGAGATCTCTGAATATTTTTGTTCCAAGTAACGAGTAATATTCCAGCTAACGAGTAGTGTAAATTTCTTCAAGTATGCCAAACCGCTAGGAACGCTGCGGTCATAGCATCTCCTAGATGCTACCGTAGAAGAAGAGGTCAGTAAATACCTTTGACCACTGTCCAGTGAAAGTGAAAGTGCCTGTTGAAAGCGACGCTAACGTAGCAAAAGGTAGTGAACAAGAAAGTTAGATACATTTTACTTTTACTTTTCATATGATAAGTGTAACCATGCAGCCGCCAGCCTACACGAGCACCGTCGGACTCCCTCTCATTAGCGGCCAGCCTACACGAGCGCCGTCGTCTTCTTGTTTATTTTTAAAAAACCCATATAAACACATTATTTAGCATATTAAAGTATACTGTATAATGGCCGGCTGACATGGATTAATCAGTTTTACATGTATTCTTATGGGGAAAATGCATCCAGCTAACGAGTTCGGCTCCTGCACGGATTAAACTCGTAAGTAGGGTTACCACTGTATTTACAAAATCAAACTCGGCATAGTTGGCTGTTTAATGTCTTTTTATTTAAGATAAAATAACAAGAAGCCTTCCCTAATGCTATTAGTGTTAACGGCCAAAGGGTCTGTCTCTGACACAACTAAGCCGTGTGCTAAGCTCTCTTTTATCTATGCTATAGGAGACAAACCTTGACTGCATGGCTCCAAGCCAGGCTACATCCTTCTATCCACATTCCTTCTTTTTAACACAGGCAGATGAAGGACGGTGAGAAAGATGAATTCACTACATTCTGTGCCTCAGCACTACTGTATCTCTGACAATTGTAGATTTAGGCCAAGCACCCTCCAGCTTGAAATAACGCTGCTTCTTTTCTTTTTTGCCTTTGCTTGAGTATCACTCCTATGCATCTGCTTGTCGCACAGCTAGTCGGGATATTTCTTTTTTTTTTAACATGAGGTAAAATAAGCTGAGGCTAGCATAATTACAGTGAGCCTCCATCAATCTTGTCACTTTGCCGCCGCCGCTGCCTGCTGGACGATTCAATAGGCCACAGGAATGCTTATGAGGACACGTTCATCCACCACACAACACATTCTCCGGCGGCCATATTGTGAAGGAGCCCACGGCGTGTTTGCGGAAATAGTGATGACGCTGCCTAAAGACGCCTACTGGCAGCTGCATTGTGCTCCACAACTGCCTAGTAATAAATCATCGCATCAAAACTATTCATTTCCAGCCTGGCCTGGAACTCCATTATATGAGCTTGAATGTGTCACACAGCCGCCAGAATCCCGAACTATCTGGAGCTCTTTTTTTTTAAACGGCTTTTCCAGTAGTTGGTAATTGCATTTCATCAATGAAATGATTTATAGCCTCCATTAGCCGCTGAATAAACATGGGCTCTTTGTGTGCTAGACTAAAGCAGTAGAACGGTAAACTAAACCCAGCTGAAAGGAATATTTACCCCTGAAAATATGAATATGTAAATAGACAAAGTGGGAAACACACACACACACACACACACACACACACACATTATACTGTATTCCTATCTTTATGCAGTATTTCTTCTGTATTGCTGCAGCTAAACGCAACTGTGCTAACTCATGCTAACCCAATGCTAACTTTAGCCTCGGGAACAAAAAAGGAAATCGTTTGGCTTGTTTACCTTTCAAATACACACTGAAAAAGCTCATTTCCACATGAGGCTGAGCCATATGTCCCTACAGTTTCAAAAAGTTCATGTTTTCTACCATCCTGGCATGCTAATACTCAACAAATACAAAAAACATTTCGAGTAAATATGGCTACTCATATTCCATGTTTATCTTTTTCTTGTTGGTGTTCATTTTCATGGATTTTGACATGTTTACTGAGATTTTGAGCTTTGGTGAAAGAGTACACGGTCAAGTATTGTCAGGTTGCAGATTCCACTCACTTTATTTTAGCTTTAGCTGGGTTTTACTCATTCCCCAGATGTTTGTCATTGTGTGTGTATATATTCCTGCCATTGACTCTCGCCTTTGTCTAGTCTCATCACTCTCTATGTTCATATCTTCCCATATGTTTTTATTGTTAAATAATAATACAATTTAAAAAAACAGTATGCTTGCAAATACATCCAATGTCTTTCAGTCAGATGTGACAAGTATGGCCAAGGCCACAACATATGGGATGCTGTTCCCCTTGTAATTACACACACAGCCAGGGTTGCAGAATGGCTATGTTAGCAAAAATACTACTTACTGACCATGCTGCAGCTATGAGATCACTCTTAAGCGAAAGGTTCTTGGCTGGAAGTGCCAGCCGGTCAGCCTAACAGGCCCAAAATGCAATTAGCATCCAGCAGAAAAGCCAATGCAGGGATACAGGAGGTATCATCCTTCAAGGTGAAGGAGAGGTGAGAGCAGAGGAGGAAGGTAGAGATGGCACACAGCCACCACTAGTACTCTGTGGTCTTTGCTGAAGTGTGCTTACAGATTATAAACACTCCTTGATGTAAGTATTAGTGGCTTACTGGTATATCTGATAGGTGATTCTTCACCACACCTTCCTCCAATATTTGTAATTTATTATTTATTTTAATTAAGACTTTAACGAAGACTTAAATTCTAATTAAGACTACATTTCTGGG
The DNA here is from genome assembly GCA_036984385.1 of Crenuchus spilurus. Taxonomy (NCBI): domain Eukaryota; kingdom Metazoa; phylum Chordata; class Actinopteri; order Characiformes; family Crenuchidae; genus Crenuchus; species Crenuchus spilurus. Next base: position 2,891 of record BRDA01057916.1, read on the forward strand.
GTTCATATTAATTTTAGAAATTGTACTGTTTAGAACTGACATTAATATGACATTTCACAGTTGACAACTCACAGTCAGTGAAGTACTTTTAAAATAAAATCAATTTTAGTTACATATATTTTACTTTTAAATTGCTATCTACACTGCAAAAAATATATATAATACATAAGTTATGCTGAAAAACAAAGTAAAAGACTGTTTTGAATACAGTTTCTGTAATAGTAAAATAATATAAATATGTATATGATTCTTTTTACATCTTTTACAAATTTTATATCTCTTTTCTGAAAAGATAAAATATTCCAATGTCAAATGAATAAAGTATGGAATCAAACTCTAACCTTAATAGGAAAAGTGGTTAAGGATCTGATCTGCTGACCCGAAGGTTGTTGGTTCGATCCCTGGGCAGGTCACGACTGAAGTGCCCTTGAGCAAGGCACCTAAACCCAAATTGTAAGTCGCTTTGGATAAAAGTGTCTGCTAAATGCCTTAAAATGTAAATTAGTAATGTAAACCAAACAGTTCTTGAATATATAAACAATGGATTATGGTTCACAATATTATGGTTGCCAAACAAATCATACTGTAATGTCTTATACATTGGAACCATTTATTTTACAGTGAAACTCAACCACATCTGTCGGAATATTAATGCAAATTTTAGAGAATTTTACTGTGTATATTAGTCTCAAAAACACAATGGTTGATCCACTGTGTGTTTGTTAATCTCTCTGTCTGTCTGTCTGTCTGTCTGTCTGTCTTTCTCCGTGCTATGTGACTGGCATCAGACTTTCCTTTGCCTTCTCGGTGACAGCAGGCTTCACACTGACCTTATGGCTTGGTATTTACACAGGTGGGCTGCCTGTCAGGACTGGAAACCTGTGAGAAATGCCATTGAACTCTGGCGTCCTGTGGGCGGAAGTGTAGCGGCGCTTGCCCAGCTTTAAGTTTTCAAGGTCACGGAGGGCATGCAGTCACGGCGCAGTGCATTAAAGCTGAATTGCTATATGTGACTCAGAGACAGATGGATGAAGGGAAAAAAGGATTGGCCTGAGGTTGAGGAGGGATTGAAAGGATGAGGGACAGGGCTGTAAATCAACACCCTTGACAAAACAAAAGGGAGGGAAAAGCAGAGGGAAAGAGCCAGAGTGTGTGGATGGCAGTAAAACACACTGCTCAGCTATAGTCATCTATCTATGTGAGGACGAGGCTATTAGTGTGGACGACAGAGCTATGGACCTGGCTGAACCCCCACATCCCCCCCCGCCGCCCCCCCCCCCACACACACACACACACACAAGCTGTGTGATTCATTCTTTCAGACACTTTTGTACCACTGTGTACAATTTTTTGCTATAACAAAGTCTTGTATTTCACTGAAATTGCACAAAGGAAGAACAATTTTTATTTTATCATAAGATAATAGGTACATAGAGGAAAAGTTTATTGCTCAGATTTTGCTCTTTAATGTCTCATGAAACTTAATTGAGATTCTCTTAAATACCATATAAGAAATCACATGAACTACAAAGGAAATATGAGATAATTTTAGTCCAGATAAACATTAAAACAGTGAGAGCAAACAGAGATGACTCTTACTCCTTTATGAGAAATGGTTGAGTTCATATTGACTCTCATGTCTTTAGTAAAGCATATCAGTTACCACTCGATAATATAAACTGATAGGCTTGCACTAGTGTAGGTATCAAACTTCAGTCCTAGAGGGCCGGTCTCCAGAACAGTTTGGTGATCAGGAGAGATGGAAGATCACCAAACTTCTGAAATTCTCCACGACTGGAGTTTGACATCAATGCTCTAGTGCAGTCAAGGGTTATACATTAACTTTTATCAATTCTAATTCAGTTTGGACCATTTCTATGATATATTTGTATTTCAATCTCTTATGATCTCCAGATTGCAACTCTCGCCTTGTGGGTCTTTGTATGCAGTCACCAGAATACTGCAGCACAGTTTGCCTTCAACCCTCCTAAGTTCACCCATGTCACTGTACTTCTGCATTCCTGGCACACATCAAATTTACAATCCTAATGCTCAGGGACAAAACCAAAAAAACAGCTTCTTTGTATTTGATGGCAATGATCAAAACCTATTCAGTACCCCAAGCCCTTCGAATTTCAAGTAGTTTGTCTTGATCCGCCATCCTTTAAGAGGCAGGGAAGACTGGCATTAAGAGGTCTTTCTGTCCTGGCACCCAGATGGTGGAATGAACTTCCAATGACTATCTATGTGGCTATCATTCTTATCTTCAAATGGTGACTATCTCTTTGAAATGTACAGTGGTAACCCTACTTACGAGTTTAACCTGTGCAGGAGCCGAGCTCGTTAGCTGGTTTGCTCGTTAGCTGGATGCATTTTCCCCATAAGAATACATGTAAAACTGATTAATCTGTGTCAGCCGGCCAATATACAGTATACTTTAGTATGCTAAATAATGTGTTTATGTGTTTTTTTTTTTTTTAAATAAACGAGACGACGACGGTGCTCGTGTAGGCTGGCGGCCAGTGTTAATTTTGTTAAATTATCGTTTTTCAACCATTTTTTCACAACGAAAACGAGACAAGAACTAAATAAAAACTAATATTTTAAAACGAAAACTATGACAAAAAGTATTAGACTTTTTCGTCGACGAATAAAAACGAAACGAAAATGTCACAGAAGGACAAAAAGAATGTTATTGTACAGTAATCCGCTTTTTAAAATAAACCTGCCGCACGTCTGACTTTCTCAAAGCATGTTAAGCTCCCGTCACACTGGTGCAGTTTAACAACACAACGTGCTGACGTCACTGCCGCAGCTTGGACAGAACAGAAGAAGTGATTTATGGAGTAATTTCACTTTCGCTGCCACACAAAACAAAACGGGAGTGCAAAATTTGTGGATTTAAAATAACTGGGAAAAACACTACAAACATCAAGAGGTCCTCAGTTCTCACCAACACGAGCTTTACAAAAAGACAAGGTAACGTAGCTAATGTAGCTAGCTAGCTAGATGTTAACTAGTTCGCTAACGGTGATGAATATGTATATCTGATATGTTTCATGTTTGAATTTTTCAGTGTATAAAGGGGAAATGTGCAATCCGTTATCATTATTTTAGGTGTTTAGGCTAAATAGATCACAAACACATCTAACTGGAGCCGTAAGAGACACATACAGCCTCCGTTTCATTTTAAATACAGTCATATAACAAAACAAAGAGGAAAGGCACGCAACCCGTGGTCCACATTAAGTGCAAGTTAATGTTAGCCAACAGGAACCAGTAAAAGAAATGAGGAAAGGCCAGCACACCGGAGAAACCCAACTCTTTCCCTCTTAATCTATCCTTTATCGTTTGTGACAGAAAGCTCAGAGGACAGACTTCTCTCTTGTGTCTGTTGTTGGTTATACTGGATATTTACGCAGATATAAATCATTTCTGGTTTTTAAGAGGCTGTGAAGGGATTGCTGTTAATGTGTGTGTTTAGTCACGTTGATACCAAATTGTATTCACATACTACATTTTGTCATGTAAAAGTTAAATAAACGTGTTTTAGAAAAAGAAAATTGGGCCAACTTTCTTCCACAATATCTGATGTCGTGTTATTAAATGTAACAAAAATTAAATACTATTGTTTTATTAAAATAACAGTAAGCAGTCTAAAATAGCTCTAATTTAAAATAGTATAACTAAAAAAATACAACTAAAATTAGATTATTTTAAACATTTAATTGACTAAAACTAGACTAAAATGTTTTCAGTTTCCATCAACAAAAACTAGACTAAAACTAACAATAACTACATGACTAAAATTTGACTAAAACTAACATACATTTTAGTCAGAAGACTAAGACTAAAACTAAATCAAAATCACCTGTCAAAATTAACACTGCTGGCGGCTAAGGATGACAGGAGGACGGGCATACGTGTATGGCATGGTTACACTTATCATATGAAAAGTAAAAGTAAAATTTATCAAACTTTCTTGTTCACTAACTTTTGCTTTCTTTGCGTCACTTTCACTAGCACTTTCACTTTCACTGGACAGCAGTCAAAGGTAATGACTGACCTCTTCTTCTACGCTAGCATCTAGGAGATGCTACGACCGCCGCACCCCTAGCGGTTGGCATACTTGAACTAATTTACTCTACTCGTTACTTGGAATTTTATTCGTTACCTGGAACAAAAATATTCAGAGATCTCGACTCGTTACCTGGAATACTCGTTAGTAGAGATGCTTGTAAGTAGTGGTAGCACTGTACTTTAAATGTACATATACATGTGTGGTATATTTGCTCTCTGTATTTTAAACCTACTATCTAGATGTTGAATCCTCTTTGTACTGTAGCTTCTGGCTCTGAATAATAATATCTGCTACATGTTGTATTGTAAATGAAATGTCTACACAACGTAATGTTCAGCTTGCATTTATTAACTGAATTTTAATTAATATTTATCTTATCAGAAACACATTGAAATCTCTGGCAGTGATGGGCATTCATGAAAAATTGAATTACAGCTCCAATACAAATGTTGACACTATTAAACCCAAATTCACTGCCATAATTTGTCTAAAGTTGGTATTACCCAAAGCTGTACTGGGTTTCATCACCTACTTGCATGCCATTTTACTGTCAGATTACTGCCGTGATGTCATTTCACAAGCTGTCACAGCAGGAAATTAGAATTCAGCGAACAGGCTAAAAGTTTGACAGAATAGAGAAATGTGACATATCATCTCAATACTTAAAGAATGTCACAGTTAGCTCCAGTGTACACAGAGATGCAAGGCTGCTTATATTTAAAAACCTTACCAGTGCACATTTCACTTTTACAGAAACACGGCTCTTAAAATAAAGCTTTTTAAATGGCTCTTTGCTTGGTCATGTGTTTACTCCTAAAATGTTAAATAAGCAAAGTGGGAGGAAAACATGCATATAAACATCTTTTATATTCTATTGAATAGGTATTCAAACTGTGTTCAATGTGGGATGTGTGGCTCAGGGGGTGAGATGAAAAACATCACAAATTTAAAATAAAAAACACTACCAAACATTTTATGTGCATTGTGTTTATTTACCGAAGTCTAACATTAGTGTTTTTTATATATCTTATATAAAATTATAACTTATATCTTATATATCTACGTATTTGTCAAACTGCTTTTGCTTTGTTACTGCCACAGTATCTTTTAGGTCTCAGTTTAAGTATAAAAGTCTATATTTTGGATATCCCACTATGTCCTCTCCTCCTGCTTCAGCCACGGTCTGAAAATAAGTTGTAAACAATAAAAAGAAGCAGTAATGCAACATTTTTCAAAATATGAGTGCAAAGCATTTTACGAAATGGATGATTTTTGCTTCCTTTGCAAACATGACCTCAGATTCCATGACCAAGCACAGAGACTGTCATCTGGGCCTCTGTTTCTGAGAGCATGAGCATCTGTCAGAGAGGCAAAAAACCATAACTGAATGAGACAATTACAATCTGAGTCACGAGAAGTGAGTGAACTTGGAGGCCCTCCGGGACGGCCCTGTAACAATGAGACAGTGATGTCATCAAATCTCTGACAAAGTGTTTTAGCCATGATGCAGAGCTATGCTGAGTTAATGTCGCATTGCATGTTTGTATCATCCAGCAGTTTGTGTAAGAAAAGAAAAAAAAAACAGCTGGAGTCTGGGACCACTTCTGATTTGTGACCACACTTATTACATACGTGGCACGTCCAATGTGCAAATGCATGACGTGTTGTAATTGCATTCAATAACGCTTCATTCGGACTGTGACATGTGAGCACAAGCCTATCCTATTAGAGACCAACAGCTTTTCAGCAAATGCAATTGGATTTTCATTTTTCCTTCCTTCCAAACAAGTATGAACCATCAGAGGCTCCCTTTGTGAATGGATTCAGGCTAGGAGCATGCAATGCAGATAAGTCTCCAAGGGGTGCTGGATAAGAAGCTTGTAGCCAACAATTATTAAACATATTTGAATTAATGATGATGGCTTTTTTCTCAGTCTTAATAAAGTGTATTAATTCATTTCACACAGGGAGCAACATAACGTTCAAATTAAATGTATTTATGTCTCTACTTGAATATGAAAAAACATTAATATGATTGCAGCAATATTGGAAAATGTGTGAAATATTTTTACTGCATTCTTAAAAATGAGTTTTAAATACATAGACTGATGTTGTTAGAAGCAACCGTTGGCATATTTTTGTATAAAAACATTATATTATATATGACTTTATAGACTTTATATTATGTGGTGATTATATTTATATTATTATATTATATTATTATATTCCCCTTCTTGTGGAAAAAATTCAGTCAGTGCAACCCCGAAGTGTAAAAACAACTTTTAAACTAAAAGTGGAATTAATAGCATCTATTTAAGACAATGCAAATATAAGTATTTCTGTGGATTTCTGCTGATCTATGCTCGGTTTCTATGGATTTATTCTGTTTCTGTGATTTTCTGCTCTTCTGTGTGAATTTCTGCTGTGTTTTCTGGTGATTTCTGCTGTTTCTGGTGATTTCTGCAGTGTTTTCTGGTGATTTCTACACAAATCTGAAAATTTCTTATTTTAATTTCCTGTTCCACCTTAAGTGGTGTTGCAGTTATATTTAGATAGCACTTAATCCTCATTGGTTGCACTCTTCCTGCTGAAGATGGGGGAGGGGAATGTAATGATCAGACATTCAAACCAGTTGTTATGAATCAAGCCATTTAAAAAGAGTGAAAACTGGTTCTGTGGAGCTTAATCTCTTAGGTTTTTTGGCCGAAAAAATTGACCACCAAAGAACTATTTTAACTTTAGTTGTACGATGTGTAGCATTTAAAGGAGCAGTTCTCTCAAAAATCACATTTTACACTGTATTTCAGATGTACTTGATCAGCCAAGACATGTTTGGTGTCCAAATTAACTTCTTTAGTGTTGAATATGGTTTGTTTTGGAGGATTATGTTGGTGGAAGTAACTGGGCTATTTAGGTGCCTTTTGAGTTCTACTGCCTTACAGCTCTAGCTCTAAACTAAAGAAACAGGCCTTGGCTGATTGACTGTATCTGGGGTAAGTGGAAAAAGATGTACACATGACTTCTGGATG
>BRDA01057916.1:15000-23669 GCA_036984385.1 Crenuchus spilurus
AACTGATCCTACTGGGACTATTACTTAAAGCGGTGGAGATAACAAATTGCTTGAAGTGTTGTTTCTTCTTTCATTCAAATGAGGATAATGTTCTCGCGCCCCCCTCTTTTTTTTTTCCTTTTTAAGCATTCACTGAAACGATGATGTCATCCTAGCACAAATTAACATCAGATCCCCTAGGATGAACGCAGCTGCTAATTTGCCAGTTGCCCTGCCATAGATAAAAATATCCCAGCCATTGAGAAGTGCTGGATGAGTCTAACTGTAGGTTTCTGCAAGTATGTGCACAGTGCCATTTTACTTGTCGTACCCATAGAATCTATTAACAATATGTTATTGGTTATTAAAATAAAAAAAATAATCTAAAATGATGGATGTAAATCTAAATTTATGGACATTTCATGGAGACCACATCACTGCAGCTTTAGCATAACTACAATAAATACTTTGTCTTCATAAAACTAAGTGATCTTCAGCAGTATAGTAGGTACTTAAGTCAACATTTATGAAGTAGATCACAAACTATTACAAAAATTAAAGGAAAAGGTTATTGCTCAAATGTTGCTCATTTATGACTCAGGAGACTTAATTACAAGTCTCCTAAAATTGCTTTGGAGAAACAGTATAAGACAAAAACAGGAGACAAGAAAATAATAGCATCACCATTTTAAAAACTAACAGGGTCTTGGTTTTGGTTGAGAAATGGTTGAGCTTCTATTGAGATTTCGGTGTAAATCTGAGCGCAATGTGAAACGTTACTGAGATATTGAAACTCAACAGGAGAAATGCAAGGTTGCTGAATCTTTTTCGGAGAAATTTCTGAAAAGACGAGCACTCAGCTAAAGTCTCAGTTATACTTTCAGCTGACCTCCATGTGGTCTAAGAGGAATGATTGAGATCTTAAGGAAATCTCAGTTATTTTATGCTTTTTTAAAGATATTATCATCCATCCATGATCTTCCACTTAATCCTGGTCAGGGTTGTGATGAGTCCACTACCTCTTCGATGGGCACATGGCAGGGCATTACACTATCTTAGGCAAACCCAGGACAGGACTGGGTGCCAATCTATCGCTGGGCATAAAGACAATATCAATTAATGATAAAAGCTCCTTTGCCCAACAGACTAAAACATGGTCAAGGTTGTGTTTATGTTTTGTTTGTCCTTCTCAGTTGCTGGAGGTTGATCCATGGCACCATTATCTGGTCTTTAGATCGTAAAAGCCACTTGGACTTCGTTGTGCCTTGCTGCTGTGATATCTTAATGAAGGAGTTCTTAACGGTAATGACTGCGTGCTGGGCTGAGCCTGGGCCACCCACAGATGCACTAACCGCTGCTGACCTGCTCTTCACCGCCATGCTGTGATCTCCAGCCCACACTCATCTCACCCATCTCAGCGAATGGAGCAAATGAGACGAGTACTTCTGCATATTTCTGGTAGGTCTTCTTAACAGTGTCAAAAATAATTGGAAAGAGTGGTAATAATGTTAAGTATGAGATTAATTTGACGTATTATAATAAAGTATTCTTGTAAATGCAATGTATACTGTTAATGCTATAAATGTATATGTAATGGGATGAACCCTTCTGAACCGCAGTGAGATATATCTACAGGTGCATAAATTGTTCACCCTTTGTTTTCAGTCAGCATTGGTATGTCGCCAGCTTACGCTTGAGTGGCTGCACTCAACTCAGTATCAGCTCAGTGAGCTGGTAGGTTGTCAAGGGTTTTTCTTTTATTTCTTAATGAAATCTTTATATTCTTGCAATGAATTCACCATACGACAGTCACAGATCTCCTGTCGGCAGCCGGGGGAAGTTTTGTACAGTGTGCTAGTTCTACATTCAATCTATGTGCTTATGTCTAAATGTTTGAGGGCACCCCTTCTAATGAATGTCTACATGTCTAGATCTTTTAGAAGTACTGCCAATAGAACAGATAAACAGGAACATTTGGGCACCATGCCTAAAGCCAGGTGTGGTATAGAGGGGTATAACCCCTCCCCCCAGCATTGAGCTGTGGAGCAGTGGAACTGTGTTCTCTGGAATGATGGTTCTCCATCCAAACGTATTGGGATGAGATGGAGAGTTGGAGAAGAGGTGGGGTGTTGATCATCCAACATCCACACCTTACTAACATTCTTGTCACACAGCAATGCTCCAAAATCTAGTAGAAAGCCTTCCATGTGAGCAGTGTTAATTTTGACAGGTGATTTTGATTTAGTTTTAGTCTTAGTCTTTTCACTAAAATGTATATTAGTTTTAGTCAAATTTTAGTCATGTAGTTATTGTTAGTTTTAGTCTAGTTTTTGTTTTTGCTTTCCTGTTGGCTAACACTAACTTGCACTTAATGTGGACTACCACGGCTTACGTGCCTTTCCTCTTCGTTTTGTTATATGACTGTATTTAAAATGAAACGGAGGCTGTATGTGTGTGTTACGGCTCCAGTTAGATGTGTTTGTGATCTATTTAACCTAAACACCTAAAATAATGATAGCGGATTGCACATTTCCCCTTTATACACTGAAAAATTCAAAAATGAAACATATCAGATATACATATTCATCACCGTTAGCGAACTAGTTAACATCTAGCTAGCTACATTAGCTACGTTACCTTTTTGTAAAGCTCGTGGTGGTGAGAACTGAGGACCTTTTGAGGTTCATCGTGCTTTCCCCAGTTATTTTAAATCCACAAACTTTGCACTCTGTTATGTTTTGTGTGGCAGAGAAAGTGAAATTACTCCATAAATCACTTCTTTTCCGTCGAAACTGCAGGAGTGACGTCAGCACGTTGTGTTGTTAAACTTCACCAGTGTGACTGTGACAGGGGAGCTTAATGTGCTTTGAGAAAGACGTGCGGCAGGTTTATTTTAAAAAGCAGATTAATGGACAAAAACATTCTTTCGTTTTAATTCGTTGACGAAAAGTCTAATACTTTTAGTCATAGTTTTCATTTTAAAATATGAATTTTTATTTAGTTTTCGTTTCGTTTTTGTCGTCAAAAAATGGTCGTCAACGAATATTTTTCGTCATAATTATCGTTAACGAAATTAACACTGCATGCGAGACAAAAGCGCAACAAACTTTTTAATACCCTTGATTTTGGAAGACACTATGAATGAGCAGGTGTCCCAATACTTCCATATACTGGAAAAAAATAGAGACCAACCCAATTTCCAGACCTGAACCCCTCTGGAACGTCAACAAATAACATGACATGAAGCCAAACTGTTGTTTTGCACCAAGAGCGGCGTAAAATTCACTCAATGAAAACATGTAAGACAAACACTGAGTTATGAATAGCAGAATGATACAAACTGATTATTTGTAGTGCTCTCTTATTTTATATATATGTTACTTGCTGATATGGTGTGCTAATGTATTATTCTGTAGGCCTGAAGCACTATCAGGTGTTGCCGCTAAAAGGTTAGCCAACTGCTGAAGGTAATCTCCATGGTACAGTAGCAGTGCTAGCTTCACTTTTTATTTGTATACAGTTGATGTGTATTTTAATGAAGTGCTTCTCTTATAGAAGCTATCAGCTGCTGCTTTGATGCACTAGAGCTTTACTGCGCTACGTTACGAGATTGTCTATATTATGCAGCTTCTCTGCTTTGCTGGATGTTGCCCACTGCTGTTTCTCCAGTTGCTGACTGTCCAGCCAGGTTTCGCCAGGTTGAAACATTCCATATAGCACTGCATGTGCTTTTTTTGTTTTGTTTATTTTGATATTTGTGTTTTTTTATTGAAACTAATAATGACAGGCTATTTGTCTCCTGCTGGTGGGTCATTTTCACCATCTGAAGTCTGCCAGAGAAGTAAATTCTGTACAGTGTAGTTGAGTTTGATTTTATTTATTGTTGAAGTTTAATTTTTATTTTGTTTAGTACTCTTATCTTGATTAGAATAGTGCTGTTGTATGAATCTGTTCCATGTATTGATTTCCTTGTTTCTTTGGAATTGGCTATTGTCATTGCCCTGTTTGAGTTTGTGTTTTAGATTGGCTCCTGACCTAGTCTCCACCCTTCTGAGGTACCCAAGCCTGAATATGGGAGGCTGTGGGATGCTGCACATAATCTGCTGTGTGCTCCACAAAAGTTCAGTACTAACACTACTGACACTTTCTCTTTACTTTGAGTGCGAGTTGTGATGCACTTTTACATTCACTGAAAGGTATACTACTCATTTTTCTTGCAGTTTGCCAGTTTAACTATTGCGTATTTAACACAGCTGCCTCCCTTTGTTGTAGCTGAATGCCAGTGGGCTGTAGTTGGTGCCAAGCTGGGTGTTGAGTGCCTTGTGTTAGATTCAAATTAATTAAATCTCTTCTTTTTCTATTTCAATTTTCTGATTAAGACTTTAAATAAGTCACTATTGTTTTTTTTGGGGGGGAAATTCATAGGTGTATGTCTTTGTTTAAATTAATTGAAAGACTTTCACTTTCAGTCTGTTCTGTATTATAGAGCAATAGTTCCTTAGGTGAGAATCCAAAGTGGCACATTCAAAAAAGCATGAGATGCTCGAGTGAGATAGGATTCCTTTTTAGGTAATCCTACATTCTATAAGGTGCTGGGTTGTTTTTCTACCCAAATGCTGGGTTGAGTCTCTTGGCTCATTTTGTAGTGTTATTTGCACAGTGCTAGGTAGTCTTTACTAGCCCAGTTGCTGGGATAGTGATTGTGGCACCATATCAATACAGTCAAAGGGTCTATTTTCCAGTACCTGAAGAAGCTGATAGATTAGAAGAGAGATGGTTAAACATATCATCAGGCAGTGACCTATATTTTTACAGGCTGTAATGTATGACTGATAGAATTAGCCAGTGCTAGCTAAATTAGTTATAATGTTAGCATCCACTAAGAAAGTAATGTATATTGAAAAACAAGCAAAACAAATCTCCCTAACCCTAGAAAACAATAAAGAATCACCCAGCACTGAGTAAAAGAGGGTTAAAAGTAATGAATGAATGTCAAAATCATGCTAACTAGCTCACTGATTCAACATGCTAACAAGCTATATTCATAGCAAATGATCAACAACTACAATTCAAAAAGTAAATGAGCCTGGCTGTCTACTGTTGAGAAATGGAAGTTTGGTACTTAAGTCTGTTGGTTAATGTAACTAGCATGGTTTAATGTATCTAACTAGCAACAAGTTGGCTAAAGCTAGCTGTACTTTTTCCTGTTGATATTCACTTTTTAGTAGATTAAATTACTTTTACCACGTACACCCTTCATTCAGTGAAAGGAATAAAAAGCTCCTTCAAAATGTTATTCCCTTCACTATCTTCTAACCACACACACCCTCAAACAAGATCTGGATCTGCATCTTCATTAGAACTTCCAGCTGCATGCACACAATCTGGGTCCATGTCTCTATTAGCCTCTCCTAACAACAGAGAGTCATGCAGTCTTTTCACTTCTTGAATGTGACTCGCACTGGCTCACTTGATCAGTCATTGTAACAAGGCGGCCTCCAGTGGGTCAGCATGCCTGACTTCTCCTATCGTCTCTAATCCCATCTTTTGGAAGGGTGTTGGGGAGGGAAAAAAGGAGGCAAGAAAAATCCATACCCATCCAGATAGCCTGTCCTCCATGACTCCTACCACAAAAGGGTCCCAAAGATCGATGGCATTTGTGTAATTGGCTGGCCGAGCAAGTCTACTGTAATTTCTGTCCCTTTCTTTTTTTTTTTTTTTTCTTTCTAAATTCGATTGATCACAGTGTCAAATGTGGATCCTCCAGGCTGGGAACACAGTCGGAATGGCCATCCGAGCTGTGGGTATGCCGTTTGATGCATTTGCTTTAACAGAAGAGGGTGATTTTGGGGAGGTGGTTAGCTGGGAATGAAGACTGTTATTTTTGTCACAGTGTAACTGCTCTGGATTCATATCGATTAGAGAACATTGTCAATGTGCTCAGTTGTAATGACGTTTTCACCAGGGAGTCTCTTAACAGCAGCATCAATTTGGTCACGATGAGAAGTGATTATGGACCGCGCTTTATGATCTGCTAGATGCTTGTTTCTGTGGCTGTAGGTTTCAAGTGGAACAGATTTCTCGCCATGCTTGATCAACATATCGAGGCGGACGTTTTCAGACTACTGCTTGCCTAATGCTTTTCATCTTCTTGCCTTTTTTTTGCTGCTTTTGCTTTTTATGCGAATGTCACATTTGGAAACTGATGGTTTAGTGGGGTTGATGAAAGCAGCCGTCAGTTGCTAATACGATTCGGCTTTAAGGCACTACGCTAAAAGACACTCTGCCCCACAACAAATGATCTGATAAGCCATTAAGCCCTTGAATTGCTTTTTATCACAATTTTGATTGCTGTCATTTGGCAAGCGTGTAATTGGCCTGTTGGCCAAACCTGAAGCCTCGTTTGACTCTATTTAGAATCGTCAGCTGTTGCGCTAAGCAGCTTGCTAGCAGCCGAGAGGCTAAGCCACAGAAGTGCTGCCTGCCCGCAAGTCTATGTAATTCCCTGTGCCACCTGCCTACGTTAACCAGTGGAGATTTATGCAGTGTGATTGGAGAGGGGCCTCCACATGGAGAGAGATGGAGGAGGGGTCTGGTCTTCTGTATGAACGTAGCATTCAATTAAATGCAAATTTCCCTCTGTAGTGTTCAGTGGTAAGGAGGGGGCTAGCATCCTCTCTCTCCTAGTAACTGATGCTCTCTCTCTCTCTTTATCTCCACCGAAATGTCAGCGCTGTCACTCATGCTCGTCTCCATCCTCAGATCAGCCATTATGCAAACGGACATTTGACTACTTTCCAGGGCTCTGAGAACACAAAAGGCCAAAGGGCTTCTACTCCATAAATGTTAAATCGCACGGGGAGTGCATCGAGTCATGCTGAAAAGGATGCTGCACATTTAAAGGAGGATCACTGTGTCTAATGCCTTTTCTTTCCCTTGTATGCAATGTTTGGATGCAGGAAGACAGCCTTGCCCCCTGAATGCTATTAAGACCAATTGCAAGGCGCCCTGGAAAGCACTGACTAATCGTATAGTGATGCATACTCACCAAATGTTTAACTTGGGTAATGTGATTCTTAAAGGGGCAATGAATCGCTTACGTATTGACACTTCAGTGCTATTTTTCGCTTCATTAAGTTTTATGCCTTTGCTGTTGAGGACATCCAAGACTTCTTTCTATGTCACCTAGAAGAATGCTGCTTTCTGGAGGTATGTGCAGGCCTTAATGGTACAAAAGGTGCATTCTGGACAAACATTGCTCCTAATCAAAGTGCTTCAAGGTCTGTTTTGTACCTTTCCAGGCTATAAATCTTATGAAATTTTAACCCCCATTTACTACATTATTGTTTCTTACAGCGAAGAAGCTGAAAAAATAGAAGAGCGTTAAAACATTTCTCTTGTTCTGTCACCCATCTTGGAATGTGTGCTGCCTCATGCATAATGGATGCTGCTTCTGGCTTTAAAAGAGAAGCACCAACTTCATGCTGTACAACAGACGTGTTGCAGGAGGCTGCAGCCATAAATGAGGCACAGTGAACACCACATGGCTTCAGGATGACCCTGTTCAACTGCTCTCAGTTATGATCTAGCACACCTACACTCTTGCCAGGAAAAGTTCATGTTCAGTTCCCTAAATAAACTTTCACTGGATGGTTCTTTAAAAAATCATGTTTGTTAATGTCTGCGAGTGTGAAGAACATTTTATGACGTTTAAAGGACCTCCCAATAACACAGAGGTACTTGAGCAGCTACAGAAAAAGGTTTATATTAGAAGGAGTTTATGACATTTTCCAATAAAGGCTTCAAGCTAAGTTGAATTTAGTAACTTATATGTTGTCTATTTAGAATTGGGGATGTGATAGTTAAGTAAAATGATCTTAAATCCAGTCTAAATATAATTTTTCTCATATAAAAACTTTAAAAACTTATGTTTTAACCTTAAAACTGAAGTTAACTATTATTATAATAGGGTTAAGGGACTTGCGCAACATAACATTCAAATCTACTGAAGCTAAGCAAGTTTGGGTCTGGTTAGATGGATGGACGGATGGATGGATCGTGGATACGGAGATCAATAAAGATTCCCAGTTTTTTTTTTAAAGAAATGAGGTGTTACCTTGAAGTAGACTAAATTTAATCTAATCATTCCCATCTTCAAAAACTGGCTCTGTCTCTCCTCACATCTGTCTAATAGCTAATGTATGGTGATAGTTCTGGTGTCCTCCAGGTGGATTCTGCCCACTGGTGCTGGTTGATGTGACTCTTCCTATCAAAGCACTTGGAATGTCTAGAAAAGTGCTACAAAAAGTAAGTAAATTGTGGAGCAAAAAATATATATATTTTTGGCTACCCAGATAGCAATTATTCTGGCCCACATCTGGTACTCATCCACCATTTAATTTGGCCCACTTGCCACATCTTATTTCAAGATGTGGGCTGCATATTTGCCAGATTAGGGCCACATATCAGCCAAATGTAGGTAACACTGCTATATCTCTGCCAGAACTGGACCACATCTGTTTTAGAACATGTGGGCCAAATGTGCATTTTCAATATAAGGCCCATATCTGACTTGCATGCAGATTGCCAGTGTTGACAGTGGGCCAGCAGTGCTATTTCTCAGCCAGAAGTGGCCCACATCCGTGTGCTATCTGGGTAGATTTAGGAAGATTTCACTTTCCAAGATATAT
>BRDA01057934.1:0-18683 GCA_036984385.1 Crenuchus spilurus
AGAGAGAGAGAGAGAGAGACAGAGAGAGAGTAAGAAGCCTGAGCAACAGCTCAACAGTCGTTAAGTAGAGACGTATTACAAGAAATTATATCCTCGTGCATGAACGCCCCAACCATTACTGTCAGACAAGCTATAATTTTCAATCTGGCTAAGAGATGAAGACCTGTATTCTCATTGATTTGCCAATATTGTTGCAGGAGACCTATTGATCTCTGCTTTTTATCACAAACACAGTATTTGTAGCTTGTTCTATGCAAATGTCTTCTTGAATGAAAAGCAAGTGTTTCTACACTGAAATCTGGACCCTTAATTAACTAGGAAACCTCCACCTGATCAAATGTGTGTAATCTAGACTGAATTAATGTTTCTAAGGATACACAACATACAATTTCTCAGCAATGCTAAATTGCAGAGATTTTCTGTTATACTTGTTTTATTAGTGCGGTAAAACAATAACACAATGAATTGGGATTAATCACAGTATGTCGAGTGTGATGATTAAACATATTAATTTTGAAACTAAACATTTCTGAATTCAATTCACATAAAATAATATAATATTATGTATAACTGAATGATTCAGATCAATATTCATCAAGTCCTACTTTACTACAGAACATTTCACCACACCAACCATTTGTACTGACAATAACACACTTTCTTCAATAATCACATGAGATTCAGGTGTTTGATTAGTTTTAGACTGAGAAGCATCTCCGCCCCCCCCCCTCATTTCTGCCTTTTATTATGTACTACTCCTTTAAGACCATGATGTCTATTGCTGAATATTCTCTGTATGCAGTGTATGTGATGTAGCAAAGCTAAAAACAGATTTTTGCTCAGAATCTGAAATGATCATTTTGAGCAAGAAAACATGAATAGGAATCACATCACTGGTGTTTTACTGATCTTCTGTTTAATGAGCTTAATGAACGACACAGTACATGGTCAAAAAAAGTGTAAATAGTGTTGATATATATATATATATATATATATAAGTACACACATTCTCACAGCAGCAATCTGGACAACTAAAAATTAAAATCTGTATCCACTAGGGGTCTATCAGGGATTATAATGGGGATGCCCATTAGAATTCCATGATTACTATATCTGATTTAATGGATATACAGTTTGCCAAATGCTGAGGAGACTATTTTATTGTCTGCTTTTGTGAAGAAACTTCAAAACAGCAAAAGTGTCTGCTGTTGTGGTTTTAGTCTGCTACAATACTGCCTCTACTGTTTATGTTAGGACTGCAACTCACATGATGCGATTATTGCACACAATGCTTGTTTCCATAGCCCTTATAATGAGATTACCACTAGTAACTGTATGGGCATCAGTGCATGTGTGAGAACAGTCATTTAACTCATATCTACACTGTCCACTTTATCAGCTCGGGTGATCATACAGGTGCACTTTGTATTTCTACAATTACAGACTGTAGTCCATCTGTATACTGACTTATAAGCATTGTTTGGATGGTGAATCATTCTCAGCACTGTAGACACTGATGTGTTGATGGCATGTTGGTGTATGTTGTGCTGACATGAATGGATCAGACACCAGTAGCCTTGCTGTGTCTGGTCCACTCCTATCAGTGAAACACTAACACGCCACCACCACATCAGTGTCACTGCAGTGCTGAGCGTGATCAACCATCCACAGTCATTTTTGATCTCTTGTAACTGAACCTAACACAAGTCACATGTTGAGGACACTCAGCTATTCATATGTTATGTTTTTCATAACATACTTTCTCCCACTGAGCAGCCTGAGTGTGAATGTGTGTGACTGGGTATGGCTGCCTGTGTGAGTGGTAAATCTGGACGGGTGGCTGAGGGAGAGCAATAGACTGACATTTTGAATGATTCATCTCAGAGTGAATATACCTGTCCTGGGTGTAAATTGGTCTTTTGGGGGCTCCCCCATCGTTTAGGCATGCCTCTCACCCTGGGGTCAAACAGAGGCAAGAGCCCTGAGCTTTTTAATAAAACATGGTGCAATGTACACACATTACCGCCAAGAGCAGAGGCTACTGCTACTGCAGCTGGAGGCCAGGCCAGCAGGAGCACACTGGGAGTAGGACATAAAAAAGCCCAAAACAAAACAATGGCTGGCTGTTGGCCCTTGTCTCGTCTAGCAAAATGAAATATAGTAATACAACAGTGCTTCTGCAGAATGAACAGAGCCTCGGCCTTTCAGGGGTTTGATTAAATAAAGGGGGACAATGACAGACACGTCAACACTTCAGTATTGCTCCCAGTTGCCCCTGGGTAACATGGCTTCTCTCTCTCTCTCTCTCTCTCTCTCTCTCTCTCTGCATGTGTGTGTGTGTTGATTTGATATACAGTGGAACCTCGATTTTCATCATTAATATGTTCTAAAGTTTCTGATGATAACTGAAACAAACGATAACTGAAGCAACATTTCCCTTAAAAAATCATTTAAATTCAATGAATCTGTTCCAGACACTCCAAAATATGAACAAAAACACATTTTATATAGAATAACTACAGTTTTACATTCAGAACACAATGAGAAATAAACACAAAAGACTAATGAAATGGATAAATGAACATTTAACATCACTCTTACAGGTTTACGCTCTGTTTTAGAGAGTGCTGGTGTGGTCCAGCCGGCACCTTTGTTTTCAGAAGTCAGAATGAATGCCAAACGTATAGGTGAGTGACGAATGGGTGGGTGGATGATTTTTTTTGCAAATTTGTCTTCAAGTCACAAGGGCATGCTGACAAAAACTGGGAAGAACAAAATCTGGGACAAAATGTTCCTGAAAAAAGTTGACGACAACCAAATTCTATGATAACCAGGGCAAAGAATAACCAAGGTTCCACTGTACTGGTTTCTCTATATGACATATTGTATGTACAGCTAAGCAACATTTGTGTTCATTAACTTACAAAAATCCTCACTCAAGTTCACACAAATGCAGCAAACCAGCTTAAAACTATCAATGCTACATGGATTACTTGGGATATACATGTTAATAGTATAATTTGGAGTTTGCACATTTGATTGATGATATGGAGAGCCTTTAACCATTGCACAGTATTAACATTCTGTACAGTTCCTTGTCCTTAAGGTCAAAAAGCATCTGGCTTCACTAAACCAATATAAAGCAGCTTAACTGAATTTTAAAACCCAAATCTATTTTGCATGAAGAAAAAGTTTGTCAAACTCTGAATATCTGTGTTTTCTGTCTTCAATAGTGCGTAACAGTGTGTAATCAGTGGACACTAATCATTTTCTATAAAACACACCTGCCAAAGCTGTTTTATTATTTTAGTATTACTGAGAAAGACACTGCATATGTGTTTTTGGCAAGAGCCGAAGAATGTAGCAAGAAATAGTAGTTTATCAAGCAGAGATCATATAGGGTTTTTTTTTTCTACTGCCAAATATAGTGGCAGATCACTTTTGACCCTAAAGACAATACAAGGGTTAAAATCAAGAAATCAACAATATATTTTAATTCTGTATTCATGAATAATTGTATTAGCAAATAAAATGCATTATTGGGATGTTCACATGATGATAGGTAGGTGCTTTAGAAAGTTAAAAATGATATTACAGGTTAATATTATTTTCCAGTAGTGAATGGCGATGTAAACAAAACATTGGGGCAGCACCTTTCCTGACACTGGAGTGTCACTGGCATAATTGTGACTTAATCTTCATCACATTATCCTAAAAATAGATAAAGAGAAACAACTCAAACAAATGTGACAAAAATTAGACTTTGTAATTTATTTATTGAGGAAAATTATCTAATATTTTTTTAGTGGCAAGATTATGGGAATCTTTAGGAATAGCAGATAAATTGAAGGTGAAACTTGAGTCAGGTGTCAATTAATAGGGATGAAAATGATGTTAGTGCATGCCATGTTGCTAGCAAAGTTTGCTAGCACATTTGTGGATGTGTGTGATGGTACAAACAAAAAAGGAGCTCAGAAAAAGAGTTGTTGATGCTCATCAGGAATAAAAAGGTTACAAAACCATCTCTAAAGAGTCTGGACTCCACCAATCCACAGTCAGACAGATTGTTTACAAATGGAGGACATTCAAGACCATTGTTACCTCCTCAGGAATGGTCGACCAACAAAGATCACTCCAAGAGCAAGGCGTGTAATAGACAGAAAGATCACAAAGGACCCCAGAGTAACTTCTAAGCACCTGAAGGCTTTTCTCATTCAAGTCCACTGTTACTCACCCCAGGAGTGGCTGACCAAAAATCTACTTTGGAAAATTAACAAACTTTCAAGCACCACTGTATTGTTTCATTAGGGAAAATAATCAGATTCAGTCTTTTTAGCATACTCTGTCCTGACAATCCTTTTTCATTTATTTTGCTAAAAGAGAGATGGCGATGCTGATCCAAAATATTACAGCACAAAGTGGTATTCCAGTTTTCATCTGATGTTGGTAAACCAAGTGAAAACACAGATGTGATCAAAATCATATTAAATAAATAATATTTTCATGTCTGTAAAAGCAGGGTGGGAGGGGTGAAATGCCTAACAGGAAGTTACACAATGCTAAGGGACCTGTCAAGACCCACCAAGACAAAAAAAAAAATACACACCTGCATAGAGATTTGCTACATTTGTTGAATATTATTTCCCTTCTTATATGCTCATATTCAAAACATTTTCAATCAAATGCTTCATTGACCAATAAAAAATAACAGCATTTAAACACAAATTACTACATTTTATGTATATTTTGTGTCCATTAAGTTGATAGAGTAAGTCAAAGTCACACTGTGATGTAATAATGAGGTCATATAGGTGGTGATAGCTGAAAAAATATATAATGTGGAATAAAATAATCCAAGACTCCCAGGTGTTGAAAAGGTTATAAAAATACAAAAACATGCTCACATGCATCCTCTGGGAAAGTGAATGGCGGGAACTTGAAGGTGCACAGTTGGATCTTAAAGACCATGGTGTAGCTATAAGGGTATTTGTAAATGTTCCTGTGCAGCTCCTTTATTTCTGACACTTTTTTGAGAAATAGTTCTTGACTTTGGGAAAACAATTTGTGGGTTTTCCGTGAATAACAAGTAGTTATGTTCTAGAGAAAAGAGAGCAGTATATGTTCTCTTTGGAGAGCAGTGACTTTCTCCTTACAACCCTGTCATGCACACCATTGTTGTTCAGTGTTCTCCTGGTGGTGGACTCATGAACATTAACATTAGCCAATGTGAGAGAGGCTTTCAGTTGTTTAGAAGTTACCCTGGGGTCCTTTGTAACCCCACTGTCTATTACACGCCTTGCTCTTGGAGTGATCTTTGTTGGTCGATCACTCCTGAGGAGGTAACAATGGTCTTGAATTTCCTTCATTTGTACACAATCTGTCTGACTGTGGATTGGTGGAGTCCAAACTCTTTAGAGACTCTTTACCTTTTCCAGTCTGATGAGCATCAACAACTCTTTTTCTGAGTTCCTCACAAATCTCCTTTGTTCATGCCATGATACACTTGAAGAGCAGCCTTTGATAGATCACTGTTCTTTAAATAAAACAGGTGCCCACTCACACCTGATTGTCATCCCATTGACTGAAAACACCTGACTCTAATTTCACCTTTTTTCATTTCAGTAACTGCTAACTTTTGCTACTCACGAATATGTCATAATGGATCATTTTCCTCAATAAGTAAATGACAAAGTATAAGATTTGTGTCTCATTTGTTTAACTGGGTTCTCTTTATCTACCTTTAGGACTTAGAAAATCTGATGTTTTAGGTCATATTTATGCAGAAATAGAGACAATTCACAAATTTTCAAGCACCACTGTATGTGCATTGATGAGTGTGAAAGCAAAAATAGGGCATTAACTTATCGATTGTAATTATTGGTTGTAATTCCAATATCAAACCAAGCCATAATAATTACATTTTAAGGACCCAACCTGTCTGCTACGACCAGCACATCACACTATTTGTGCTACAAATACCGCACCAGCAGTTCACCTCGAGTTACTATGCACGGGATCAGGACTGCTCAGTGTACACCCCTGCATGCGTGATGATTCAAAGACCTCTTCCAAAACAGCCCCTCTGCTTCTTCGTTTCATCTGCTTTTTATGACAGCTAAACGCTGTTCAAAGAAACTTCCCCTGGGTAGGGCTGGGTAGCTCCCCTCTCTTTCAAATGCTAATCTGCCTCTACTTATTGTTTTCTTTCAGTATTCATGCTCCTCTTCTGAGTAAACATGAGTGTAAGGGAACAGACATACCAATATTCTTGAGTTGATACTGACTTGAGTTTTAAAACAGTTCACTCTGTATATAATTTACATCAGAACTGAATATCCTCAATGAGAACTTTTCTGCATTAATGAACATCAACCTGGAGCAAATCACTGCTGTCAAAGCAACACCTTGAATCTCTCAAACAGTAACTTTATAGAAGAAGGAAACATGTTTTTAAAGGACCCAAACATTATTTTCACATAATTTCCACTTAACTCTAGATGTAGTTGATCAGTAAAGACATGTCGGGGGTCCAATTCTGTTTCTTCTTTAGGACTGGAGATCAACTTAAAGCTAGCATTGCCATCAAACACTAGAATAGTCACCCAAATTTGGCCAGTTATTCCAGTCACAATGCATCATCTTATCCCAAAAAAATCAAACCATATACATGTCAAAGTGCTTTACCAGAGTATGACTTACTGCCAGCTATCAACATTTATAAACAGTAGCTGTGGTTGCTTAAATTTTGATCTTAGGTTCATGAGAATCATCACTGAAATTGATTCCAGGTCAATACTTTTTACTTCAGTACATTAAAAATGAGAATACTGTGTCATAAAACAAACCAACTAGTCTGTCAGATCTTAAGTAAGATCTGTATGTGTTTTGAGAGAAGGTCTGGTGATGTGTTTTGACAGAAATGACTGGGATATATAGGTGACTACAGAGTTCCAGTGTTCGTTTAAAGCTCCAGTTCTAAAATGATGTCAAATTTGGACTCTTGACTGATCAACCACATCTGTAAAAATTGGGTAAGTATGATTTCTGCGTGAACAATTTCTTTAGATTTAATATATCAAGATTTTATTTCAAAACGAAGTGTTCAAATAGCACATAATTAAAAAATAAGCTGCAATATTTTGATATGACAGAAATGATATGTGCAGTTGTAAGAGTCACACTGTTCCTTACCAGTGATATTGAATGTAGTGTCATTGCCTTGGAAGATGAACTTGTTGTCCTTGTAGAGGTTGTAGTGGGTGATGATGCCATTGGGCTTTGGAGGGGGTTCCCAATACACAGCGAGAGAGCCTGGGTATGGAACTGCACGAGGGGGAAGGACTTCCTCAGGAGCTATAAAAGGATCCATAGGATATTAATACACAGAGGTAAGACTTTGTCTCTAAGAACAATTTACAGGAATTCATCAATTATGATAAACATTAACTATTGTCCTATTTGACCACTGTCCACTAGATAATTGATGACAAAATTTTGAAAAAAAAAAAAAAAAATGGTGCTTTTCTCAAGTAATTGAGCCTGGATTGGATATAAAACACAAACCGTTAACAACTAGAGAGACAACAATACTTAGTTTGTGAGTCTGATAACCAATAATTAACAATCGATTGTGGGTGACATCATACCCATAATTTCAACAATTTTAAAGTAAATAATGTAATAAATAATAACTTTACGTTATGACTACCTCCAGCCATTTCAGGAAGTTGCAGACGGGTCTACGAAGAAAAATTCCCTCTATACAAGCTCATTCTCAGCTTGGAATAATCAGCCACAATTTTAATATGGGGCTAAAAGAATAATTTAGTATAATAATATTAATAATTAATAATACAAATGCATAATTTTAATCTGCATTTATAGGCAAATAACATCTGAGCTGCTGATATATCTTTAATCCCAACTGCTCTACAACCACATTTTTACTGGGCTTCTACTGTCAAAGGTCAGTGAACTTTATTGTCCTTCAGACTTTACAACAGGGATTGTACAACTGAACAAAATTGTCTTACTGATGAACTTTTTCCACATATATTAAAGTTTCACACCCTGTATAAGTAAGCTGTACAGGATTAAAACAAGACAAATTCAGGCAGTGCTTTAATAAAAGCAGAACCTTGAGATTTTATTAAAATGGTTCATGTATTTAATGTGTTTCTGCCAGAAGGACACAGTCTACCTTTGACACGGGATAAATGACACAGAACACATTTCCAGCCAGAATAAGTTATTCTAAGAACAAAGTAGCTCCTCCATCAGATAGGGAACCAATGTTCAACCAAGTTCTGTAGTGCAGAATCGATACAGTAATTTCACTTTTTGTAATCAAGTCCACATCAAATTGATTTTTTCACTCTACAGTGACCCCTAATGTCATACTATCTCTTAAACAAGGCAATTTAGCCCAACTTAGATTAATGCACGACCTGGAAAAGCCGCCCACATATTTCACTCTACCTACAACCTGCCAAAAAAAAAGAAAGAAAAAAGAGAGAGAGATGCTTCAAACTATTTAAACCATTGGGCTGAACAGAGCTACTTTTATTTGCAAATGGGTCTGAGACAGAGAAAATAATTGCTGCTGACAATTAATCTGTCTTTATTCCTGCTGTTTCATGTAGGAGAAAGAGGTTCAGTCAATGGACATGACACTTGTTCTCCTCAGACTACAGAAACAGCTTCTTTGTCTTGCCTGTGGAGTTAAACAGACGCAACAGTAATAAAGAATGAGTGCAGAAGAGTTGAAAGAGAGAGAGGAGAGTGCTCGTTTTCTCTCCACAGGGTTTCGGCTGCGCTTCCCCTTTGCGAGAGCACTCGAGCACACCCTCGGCCGGCTCCAGAAGCGTGGAAATAGAGCGCTTGATTCTCCATTTCATACTTGTGGCCATACAATCAATTCTTTTTAGCCCGCCGACTGTCTTTAGATTTACTTCTCTGGTGGAGTGAAATGAAGAAAGCTTTCATTAATCTTGCAGATGCCTCCCATTAATGACAAGGCTTTCGCATGAACAATGTAACAGCAATTAAAAAGGCCATTCATCTGCATTACGGCTATTAAAGATGCATGTCATTAAAAGGGGAAAAGAGTTTGATTCATTCTCCCATTTGCCTGCCCCCCCCACCCCCATTTCCTTAAATCCACTCTCTCTAAAACAGGACCCCACACTCCCCCACGCCTCTAAAAAAAGAGTAAAATAATATTCCAAATGACAAAAAATAATAAAACAGAGCAATTACAGAGGGGCAATGCACTTTGTCATCAAATTAGTTTAGAGTTTTTGAGCAAATGGCTCGGCACCGTTCACGCTCCTCTATGCGCTTTTATTATTCATCAAAGAAATGTGCGAGTCAGGACCTTCTAAATGACTTTACCCTCTTGTGGAGTGGTGAGGCCGGTGGAGCGCACGCTCTCTCCGCAGCCGGCTTGAGTGCACGCCGTTAGGGTAATACTGTAGCTGCTAAAAGGAGCCAGGCCACTTAACGTCCCTGCAGAGAGAGAGAGAGAGAGAGAGAGAGAGAGAGAGAGAGAGAGCAGCAAATGTCACTCTTTTCACTTCCATATTTCAAAAAAGCAGCCCCTCTGACTGCTATGCTATGAGACTTAATGCAATGACTTTTCAAACACAGCATAATTTAACCATCACTTCTGATAATAGCCCCAGATTTAAACAGACTTTATTAATCATCACATGGAGGGGTAAAGCGACGCCAGGCTTTTCTGCTCAGACACTAATGACGATATTTAATGGACAGTATGGGCCGTAGTGTTTAAAAGCAGCCTGTAGCCTGATTTGAGAAGCTCTTCTCCAAGCTCTCTTTAACCCTGTTATGATCTATGCAATCTAAATGTACAGTAAATCTAACATTTCAAACAAACAGCAAAGAAAAAAAGACCAAGAACAAGAATAAATAAACATATTTGTAGACGTATGAATAGAGATGCCAAAGCATGTACACTGGTCAGACTACTGCCATAGTGGTGGCAAACAATGCACATAATTAACAGTGATTAATGACATGATTGTTCTGTAGTTCATCATAAGGAATCATTTTCTCAAATTCAAACAGTGATTTTATGTGAAATTAGAAAAGTGACCATAATGGCTACAGTACATATGCTCCACTGTATATACATATACTCCTCATAAACTTTCACCAAAACATCTGTCTAATCATTAACAAACACTTCAAATCAACATTATGTATGTTCACTGAGTGTACAAGTGCCTTGAAATTCATTCATTCGTCAACGGACAGTTTTACAAATAAACTTTTTGCCTACAGGTGAATGTTCCCAGTTTCCATTTCAGAAATCAAATCACCTTACACTAAACGTATACCCCTCAGGGCAGCTGTGGTCTGGTGGTTTGGGATTTCATCTTGTGACCTGAAGGTCGCTGCCCGAGCAGGTCATGACTGAAATGGTCTCGAGGAAGGCAACTTACCCCCAACCGATCCCCGGGCACTATGAATAGGGCTGCCCACCGCTTCAGGCCCATGTTCTCACACCCTAGTGTGTTCACTAGTGTGTGTGTTTCACTGCACAGATGGGTTAAATGTGGAGGTCAGAAAAGGTCATTCTGTTGTGTGCAAATGAAGTTAAAAGGTAAATCTAATCTAATCTAATCTCATGTAAATTATAAGGCAGGGGTGTAGTTAAGACCATGCTATGAAGACTGTATTTCAGTTCTCTGAAAGATCCTCAAACTCCACTGAAATGTGAACGGAAATGATCATCAACATCAAATGTTGAAAAATCAACATTTTTCAAATAAATGATAAACAGATATTGTAACTAATTCTGCTTATTATAGGAGCTCTTTAGAAGAGTGAACTAATAAACCCCCAAATCATCAGTGTGGGCAACAGTTGGCTGGTCAGGGAGCGTGCGTACAGTGGCCGACTAAAGAAGTAGTGCAGAGAGACGAGAGAACAGGAAGCAATCGTTTTTGTGCTAAACACAAAGCTCAAAGGTCTTTAACTGTATTAAAATAGTAAATGAGATGAATTTGGTTCCAGCTGTACCTCATAATTCAGACTGCAAATGTTTCCAAAAACACTGACCTTGACAGGGGAGCACCATTGGAGCGACACACATAACGGCCAATCACAGACCATTTAGTCCGACCAAAACAAACCTGTTTGGCATTTAGCTAGATAATCATCTGTTTCCTACTGAAATGATGGTGCTCCATTACTTGGTGATGACATTCAGGGCTTGTGCATATGTTCCTGTGTAGGTGCTGCTCATCTGCAGCGGTCGACCTGCTTATTGATCTTTTTAAACGTTAAATTCTCATTTCAGATGCCTCAAAACAGCCATAAATGTACAGTATTAACACAAAAAAATACATATTTAGGGAATAAGGCAGTAAAGTTTACACAAAATTAAGCTTTGTTTTATTTCCTTAATCATTTCTTCTCCTTTTTTTACTCAGTTTTCTCCCCAATGTGTTTGGTAACCAACTGATCCAGCCATTGTTTGACTTTCACTATCACTTGTAATGTCTCTGACTCTAGAAGGGTGCAGACTAACACAGGCCTCCTCCAATGCATGTGAAGTCAAGCTCCGCCTCTTTTCAAACAGTCAGCAAGCTCGGCAGAAATTGCAGTATTCCCAGTTCTGATGGATCACATGGCAGACACCGGAGTCAGCTGACATTACTTAGTACTGCTGAGGAAAGCGTGCCATCTTACCTGCCCAGAAAGAGCATGGCCGAATGCAGGGGCGGATTTAACCAACAAGCAAACCACACAATTGCTTGGGGCCCCGGAGATCAGCGGGCGCCCTGTTAGCCAAAAGAGTTTGGCAAAAAAAGACCGTTTTGGTTCTCTGCTGTTTTTTCTGTCCAAAAACAGTGTTATGCTATAATAAAAAGAGACGGGTTGAGCACTAGGACCCAGCACAAACAGTCACTCAGTCGGATGCCTATTTCTCTTTAGACCGCTCACAAGCTCATGGCTCTGTTGTTGCTAACGTGTGATTGGCGGTCACTCCATCAGTGTCTGGACTTTCAAACCATCCATTATCACACCCGCTTTATCCTTACCAGGGTCGCGGTTTTGATTTGGCCTGTAGGCCGTGTTCACCTGCTTTGGGCCTGTAGGCCGTGTATGTCTCTCTCTGTCTGTCTCTCCCCGTGTCTGAGATAAGCCATCCATTTACGTGCCTCTAAGTTGAACTATTACCAAAATAATTCAGAATTTCTGCTTATTTTTACTAAAAAATGAGGCATAATTTTATGTAAATGAGGTCTATTGACCATACAGTCCAAACATACGTGTAAAATTGGTGTTAATGAATTGAAGTTGATAGTAGTATTGTAACACAGAATTAGGTGATAATTTTATATTACATGATTTTAACAGTTTATTAATATTTAATAATTAATATTTAATTAATTATTAATATTATTTTATTTTAATAATAATAATAATTATTATTATTATTATTATAGTTATAGTTATTAAAAGTATATTATTAATAGTAACTAGTAATTCCTAATAAAATATTATGAATAATAATGTGTAAGTAATGTTTAAAATGTATGTATAATAATTAATATTTATTAATAATCAATAATAATAATTTAATTTATGTTCAAGCCTGTACCGCACCATAACCATAAAAAAGAATCTGTTTGATCAGGGCCCTCAGACATGACATTGCTTGGGGCCCCAGAACTTCTAAATCTGCCCCTGGACGAATGTGCTCTTTCGGGTCCCAGCTGCGGATGGCAAGCAGAATGATCAGGATTGGAACTCACGATTCTCAGATTATAGCGACACCACCTTAGTCCACTGAGCAGATTTAATGATATACATAACATGCCAGTCAAATACATTTCAAAACAGTGAATTATTACAAGTGAAATAAAACATAAAATCTCATTTTTAGCCTAGCTGCTAATAGCCTAGTGGGGCACAGCATTATTAAATATAAATACTAAAGTTCAGAGTTTATGACCTAGGCTTTGGCAGTTTGGGCTTTTGTTTACTTTTCTTTTTAAGGAAACACAGAATGCTTTGCTGAATGGTTCGCTTTGCCATGTCTGAATCTGAACTATGGCAGCTCCACATGCTGAACCAAACTGTTTGAATGAAAAAACTAAGGTGAATACTTTCCCCTGATCATGATTTGGTTTGAAGAACTTCTTTATAGACAGAATAAAAACATTGAGAATATTTGCATATATTTTTTAAATATGGGGACAGCTGTGGTCTGGTGGTTAGAGATCTGGTCTTCTGACTTGAAGGTCGGCGGTTTGATCCTCAGGCAGGTCATGACGGAAGTGCCCTTGAGCAGAAACTTAACTCCCAACTTCTCCCTGGGCGCTGTGGATAGGGCTGCCCACTGCTTCGGGCTGGTGTTCCCACAGCCTAGTGTGTTCACTAGTGTGTGTGTTTCACTGCATGGATGAGTTAAATGTGGAGATCAAATTCCATTGTGTGCAATCACACTGGCAAAAAGTTTAATCTAATCTAAATGGTGGGCAGTGGTATGCCCGTACATCCTCCCTTAAAACAGAAGGCTGGTTTATTCTTCAAGGTTCAAAATGACAAATGATGGAGAATGATCAGTAGTGAAATGAAGAAGATTGCTGTTCATATAGTGTGATCCTAACACACGGTCAGTACTCACTGAAATCAGAAAAGAAATCCAGCTCGGTTAAAAACAGGCCAAAGCTCTTGCATTCATCCGTTGTCTCTGCTACAACATATAAATAGTGCACTATTAACAGGGTATAATAGTATAAATTAAAACAAAGGACAGCACAGCCTTTGATTCATTTCTACTCTTAAAATTATTCATTATTCCTTTATTAATTTATCATCCAAAATAAAGGCTGAATCCTTTTAACGGTGGCTGCATGTGTGTGTGAATGTGAGAGTGAGTGGCTCTTTGGCTAGTTTCCATGCTAATCTGCACTCACGTGCCAGGCTAATCTCGGCACAGGACAGATCGCTGTCAAAGTTAGAAAGTAAACACTACGGCATGGTCGTAACTGGGCAGGTGTCTCCAGGTTTGCCCCCCCCCCCCCAGCCCCTCCGTCCGATGTCTTTTAATTCAATTAAGAGGCTGACCCACGCCATTCTCATTACCCACTCATTTGCTTTCTGGGTTTTTATCTGCCTGTGTAATTCTGCGTTTGGTGTCACGACTATCATAAATTAGCAAGGCTTAGCCTTGCACTGTTTGAAGAGTGCCAAGAAGAGGATAAAAAAAGGATCTTCCCATTTTGCCTGGAGACAGAGTGGAGATTGGCTATCTCACTGTAGCATCTCTGCTTGGAGATTACACATTCATCTGATGTTACAAAGCATTTACAAAGTAGGCAAGAGTCCGCAACCTTTTCACATTGATCGCTCTTTGCTGATTATTAGTAACTGGTCACTTTGGAATGGAAAGCGAAAATACGCCGACCTCTAATCATCTTACGCAACGTAAAAAAACTATCAACCAAAGTCAAGAAACAATGATAGTGCTATAACTACAGCTCCCTGTATATGACTGACCTCTGAATTCTGGGTGTGTATTACGGGTGGGTAACATGATCCTTTATAATCTTTTATTAGTCCCACAGTGGGCAAATTAGGCCTCCGAATTTTACCCGTCTGTACAGTGAAAAACACGGCTGGGCAGCCCTATCCACAGTGCCCAGGGAACATTTGGAGGTTAGGTGTCGTGCTCAAGGGCACTTCAGTCATGACCTGCCTCGGGATTGAACCGATGATCTTGCGTCACAAGACCAGATAAGACAAAAAGGCTGGATGCTTGCCGTTTTATTGACAGTTTGAATTAAAAAAAAAAAAAAAAAAGATGACTGTAGGTTTTTCAGTGTCACTAGCCAGAGTGAATTTTGTCTGTTCCCACTTTGAAAGCCCCAGAAAAACTAAATAAAGTATTAAAAAAGCCTCATGACATTTTTACCATATTGTGTACTCTAAAGCCTGGTTCACACTACAGGACACAGGACAATAATCCAATCTTTTCCCAGAACATCTTCCCTAAGTGCACCTCATTTTGAATCGAGTACATTAAACATGGTCGGGCCCAGAGTTGTTTAGCAGACTAAGGAGCTGCCAGTATGACCTGAGGATCACGAGGTTGGGTTGAATCCCGATCATGCTGCTGTGTCATGCAGTGCCATCGACAGCCGGGCCTTGAGAGAACAAAATTGGCCGTGCTCTCTCTTCAAGAGGGCAAGATGGCAGACTCTCCCTAGCGCTATAAAAAACAATGTCAACTGACTCGGGCGTCTGCCAGGCGATCCATCACAACTGGGGATCTGTGCTTTCTTCCGAGCACGCTAACGGCCCGGCGGTGATGTATCGCCAGCAGTTTGGACAAAAAAGGGGTTGACGTGGCGGTTCACTGGTGTTGGAATAGACCTGTGCTCGTCTGCCCCCTCCCAAGAGAGTCAGGGACGTTGCGAGTGATAGTGTGTCAGGTCCTGTGCTTATCATCCACAATCAGCACAAACAGAAACACCACAGGATACACCCGTCAGCCACCAGAGGTCATGCTCTCCAGAATTCTAGGGTCCTTACATCATTCATCAGTCACCTGTAGCTCATCTATTCATCAGGAGACCTATAAATATGATAGGGACTCTGCGCAGCTCGTGGAACATTAGTGAGAACTACCCTATGTCAGAGCATTCTCTAACCCTATTCTCACTCTCTCCACTCCCGAGGTCACCTAAAGGAAGTGTTTGGAACCTGCTGGCTAGAACTGTCTTACTGGACTTTCAGCAGTACCTTTTCTTTGTGTTTTGAGCCTTTACTTGGCTAACTTTGATTTATGTATGGTTTAAAATAAAGAAGGCATGGATCCCACTCATGTGTCAGCCTCCAGTGTGTCACATAGTGATAGGGAGAGTTGATCAAATGGGCGGTTAATTAGCCGCTAAATTAAATTGGGGAGAAAAATGTGGGTCAAAAAAATAAAACAAGACCTACAAGACCGCCAACCAATGAGAGCTGAGCTGAATAGAGCTTGTTAGTGTGTACAGGAGAAGTGAACTTGTATGGTTAGGTTATGGTTACATATGGTTTCATCTACTGTACATCCGGTTTTTGTCATTGCTTTTATTGTTCTGAGCAGAAAGCACTCAACTAGCACTGCAAAGGTTCCGCTGTCATTTGTTTACATCTAGTTTACAAGAAACTCCCACAAGGTTTTGAGGCTCGGAGGAGGTGGTTGGGTGCATTACTTGTGAAGGGTGTGGTGTTTCAGTTTAGAGTGCGTAGTGTGGGTACCGTTACGATTAACAACGATCATGGTCAGATAAATCACAGAAAAATATTATGTGGTTAGGATGTTGCATTTAAAACATTTTTAGGTTATTTTTAACCAGGCTTTAACTAAGCATACTGTAAAATATTATTAAACAGTGTCAGGTAGAGTCTCAGTGCCATAACATCTTTCTACATGCCACCTAACTAAAAGTCTGAGGCTAACAGTGTTTTTTTTTCTGCAGGTGTTATAAGTGTGTAGTGTTAAAAGGCTAGCCAGAGGTAGCGGTTGTTTAAAAAGATGGGCGAGCTGTGCTCCAGACGACCGGCCTGGCCCTTACCCGTCAGCCACTGCGTGTTGAGGAAGGTGGCGGTGATCGGGGGGGACGAGGGATGGTCCCGGCTGTACGCCTTCACCACGTACTGCTCAATTACACCTCTGACCCCCAGCGGCTCCGCCCAGCTCACCTCCACGCTGGAGCCATTTACACTGGCAACTCTGGAGGGAGGCAGCACACTTTGTGGAACTGCAAGAGGGATAATAGTGGAAGGAGAGGGAGGGAGAGAGAGAGAGAGAGAGTCAAAGTAAAGGGGAGGAAGAGAGAGTGTGCAAGAATCCAAATGGGAGGAAGAAAGAAAGAGATGGAGACAGGGAGAGAGAGAGTCAGGCCAAAGAAAAGCAGCACACATATTATTCACTTTTAATAGACACAGTAAATCATATCCAACCATTAGCATAAATACAATTTATTAGAGTTGTAACTTTTTCAGCGCTGATTTAATATGACTGTACATCCACCGTTCATTTGGGGCTATATTTCAGAACCATCCGGCAATGGCCTCTTTCACTACAGGACTCACCTTTTCCAATGAAGAATAATAAACAGTCAGATGCAAGCAGAACAAGCAGTACACATGGTGTATGTAAGAATATTAAAGACAGCTCTTTTTGTGTACGTTAGACATCAGGCCTGACATTAACAGTAATTATTCTGACAGAAGTAAGTTCAACATGTATTTATAATCTTCTTATAAAGAAGCATACACATGGTGTTGAGTATAAATTAATTCGTCTTATTATTTCTTGCACTGGTCAAGGTCCTTTAAGAGTAAAGATGGTCAAACAGCACAGAAACAAGCCCTCAGGAAAGAAATGAGAAATAAATAAATAAATAAATGTATAAAACTGACATCATGAA
Organism: Crenuchus spilurus; assembly: GCA_036984385.1. Classification (NCBI taxonomy): domain Eukaryota; kingdom Metazoa; phylum Chordata; class Actinopteri; order Characiformes; family Crenuchidae; genus Crenuchus; species Crenuchus spilurus. The sequence continues at coordinate 17,460 of BRDA01057934.1, forward strand.
ACGCCCCCCATACGTTATGTTTTCATGGATGTTCTATTCTAACTGATGGTATTTGGTACCACACTCTTCTGCTTGTTACTATACGTATGGTCTCATTGTTGCCACAGTATAATATCTAAATGGTAAGTGGCTTTGTGTAAATACTGACATTTTAAACGTCGACATGTTCACAAACACCATAAACCAATCAGAACTTCTTCACAATTCAAAATACTACAGTCTACTGTGATACAGTAAGTCAGGCAGTTTATTTTTCTAATTTTAGAAAAAAAAACTGTTTTGTGTCCTTAAACTTTACAACTTTACAAATTACTGGCCACTTCATTAGGCACGAATCCCTTGCACCTACTCTGTCTATTATTACTGTCCATTTATCAGCTCCACATCAATAAGCACAGATTCAGTGACATTTGCATATTGTGGTGCTCTGTGATATCTGTGTACAAGCACACTAGTCAGTGACTGTGACCTTTCTTGCATAGGTCAATACTGCAATAAATATACAGCTCTACTTACCACAATTACAGACTCTAGTCCATCTGTTTTTCTATATGTTAGCCTCCTTTTACCCTGTTCTTCATTGGTCAGGACCCCACAGGACAACCGTGGTATTATTTCTGATCTGATCCACTCATACCAGCACAACTCATACTAACACACCACCACCACATCAGAGTCACTACCACTGATAATGATCCACCACCAAAATAATAGCTGCTCTCTGGTGGTCCTGTGAGGGTCCTGATCACTGAAGAACAGGTGAAAGGAGGTTAATACAGTACACAGAGAAACAGATGAACTACAGTCTGTAAGTGTAGAACTACACAGTGCAGCTGTATGATCAGTGGAGCTAAAATGGACAATGAGTGTAGATAAAAAGGTAAGTGTACTTAATGAAGTGGCCACGGAATATACCTTAGAGTGGAAGAGTCTAATGGTTGAAGACAGATTGCAACACTGCTGTCTAACGGTGATGGTTTAAAAACAACACAAAATAAACCAAAATGAGCCACCAATCTTTAAATGTAAACAAATAACTGTGCTTTAACACATACTTGTGCATACAGAGCAAAAGTGAGTCTCCACATTCAAAAAATCTCTCTCCCTCTCTCTCCTTCCCTCCCTCTCTTTCTCCCTCTCTCTCTCTCTCTCCTTTCCTCCCTCTTTCTCCCTTTCTCTCTCCCTCTCTCTCTCTCTCTCCCTCTCTTTCTCCCTCTCTCTCTC
>BRDA01057947.1:0-24745 GCA_036984385.1 Crenuchus spilurus
AAGAATGAGCTAAGGAAAAACTTAGTTCAGAGTTCGAGTAAGAGTTCAGCTAAACCACTGCACGTAAACAAGCTGAGCGTGCCGGAAGTGTCGTCTAATTCTAAGTGTGTGATGAATCATAATCATATGATCTTGTTGTAATGTTCAGGTGAACTGAACCTTATGCCCCGCCCATTCACACTGTAGTTATAAGGAGTGTTTCAATCCAAAAATGCTTTTGAAGGAAACATAATACATGGCAGTTTCATCCAGTTATAACTAATGCAAAAAAGGTAGGAACAACTCAATGCAACACATACATAGATACACACAAGCATATGCACACACTGTAGCAGTTTAATGACAGGTAACACCAGATTGTGAACGTTTGAGGTTGGGCTGCTGGAGAAAAAGATAAAACATAGTTTCTAGCAAAGCAAAGCCAATCACATCACCACCCAAGGCAGAACACAGTTGTCATATTTCTATTCCAAAGCAGCACTGGTGTAGACCCCCTCAGGAGTGTGGGGTAATGAGAGGGACACACAGGGGGGTTATGGATGGTACAGTGTGTGTGTGTGTGTGCGTGAGTGTGTGTGTGTGCGTGAGTGTGTGGAAGGGTTAACAGTAGGGGGTAAGAGGGTATTCCGTTTCATGTCTACATAATGAATACCCCAGCACTGTCAAAAAATGATGAAGCCATCAAAGCTTTTTCATTCTTGGTGTGTTGCACTTGTTCCTGTCAAAAGTTGCAGGTGCACTGATGGTGGGGGTTGATGGTGAAGAGCCTGACTCTCAGCTTTTATTCATCCACAGAGACATCACTTCAGTACTGTACTGATGGTGGGGGTTGATGGTTGAGGGCATGACTCTCAGCTTTTATTCATCCATAAAGACATCACTTCAGCTGAGCTGCAGGCCTCAATCAGCCAGAATATGCTTTCTCAATTCACTTCATTTACATGCACACAGTAACCCAAATTTCTTAGCTACTTTTATTTCTGTGGTACATGGACAACGGCAAATGGGATATTCCAGGGTTTTCAAAGGAGATGTCACAGTTACTGCCAGGAGCAGCTTTCCACTAAGCAGTGGACACAAAAAGTTGTGTTGAGAGTTTAGTGTTCCTTAACGTTTGTTATAAAACATAAAATAAAGCCAACAAATACTGTACAAATCACATCTATAGCATCTACATATGTTACAATCCAATTGCTGCTGCTACAGATACTCAATCTTCTATGGTAGAAAGCTGAGCTAGGACAGTGTCACCACTTTTTAGTTCAGATTTGGTGTCTAACACAAGTTGTTGGCTGAGGTTATTGCCTTTATTTTAGCTGTTTACTCTTTACAGGAAGTGTAGCATATGACACAAAAGGAAATGGTTCTATATAGAACCATGAACACTCAAAAGAACCCAAATGGTTTGTTGCATCATGAAATGCTCAAACCGTAAATTATAAATGCTCATAGTCTCATAGGGGGCAGCCATGGCCTAGTGGTAAGGATCTGGTCTTGGGACCAGAAGGTTGCTGGTTCAATCCCCAGACAGGACATGACTGAAGTGCCCTTGAGCAAGGCACCTAACCCCCTAAATGCTCCCTGGGTGCCGGTGGATAAGGGCTGCCCACCGCTTCGGGCACAAATTCTCACAGCCTAGTGTGTTCTCTACTGTGTGTGTGTGTGTGTGTGTGTGAGGTCAAATTCCGTTGTGTGAAAAATCACATTGGCTAAATTGGTTGATCTTAAATGGTTCTTCAGATTGATGAGGAATGTACTGTAGATGGTTCTATAACCAAAGGGATTCTTCTACTATTACAAGCTTGACATTATAACTACAGCAGAACCCTTTTGGGGGCATATGTTGCTAAACATCTAGTGGAGAGTAAACAGCTGTACTGAAGCCTATAATCTCACTGTCAACAAGTTGTGGGAGAAACCAAATCTGAGCTAAAAGGCAGTAACACTGCATTTGTGGAGTTAATCATAGTCTCACAGACTGGAGAAAGGATTGTGCACTTGTAGTAAAAGTATGTTTTGTCATGTAAAATTCTGGGTGACCTCAAACTTTTGAGGCGTAATGTACAATGCAATGAAATGAGAGGTCTGAATACAGAATTTGACTGTCTACTGTATACCCTCATGTGGGTTTGAATAAGGCATGATACTGTATCTGAAGCGTGTCTTTATTATTTAAGCGACAGAAGAAGCGTCAGCGCTTTCTGCCGGGATGGATCTGTGATTGTGAGACCTCGGCTGAATGGAAGTGGATCCCCAGGAGCGCAAATGGGATTTTCACTCAGCGCATTGTTTTCCACTTTCGGTCACCATAGTTATTCATCCGTGTGGCAAACGCAGGTGTTTTTTTGTTAGAAAGAGAAGAAATATAAAAAGAAAGGCGTACAAACAGACTGAGGTACTAAATGATTGAGAGTGTGAAAGTCCAGCGCATTGCTGTACATTTTCACACGGCTGTAATGGAGAAGATGGCCCTGACTGTGGAATTGTGGGAAAGCTCTGAGCTGAAGATTACAGTAGAAAAGAACACACTTTTCTCTCTTGTGAGGTCCTCTGAGGTTCAAATGAGGAGATTCCAGTCTAATGCTCGAGGCACAATGCATAAATAAAGGCAAGTCTTTGAAAAAGGCATGAGGAATAAAAAGTTAGGATTGTATATGATTCTATAGAGTACAAACTTAGGATTCACTTGGTAAAACTTTAAGGGCGGTGGATTTCAAACCCCTTGCTTGATACTTTATCCTTACCTAGCTTATTCCTGACTTGATTCAGCTTTTCACATAATTAGCAAGCTTATTGCAGGTTAGATTAAAGAGAAATGTTAAAAAAATTCACTCATTTTTTCCATATTCTTAGATCTAAGTTTTGCTTCTTTAATTTAGATCTAATGCTATAAGGTTAATTTTTCTAATGAAACATTAGAACTCAATAATTGTCTTAATTATCCCATCATTTTCATTGTCAAATCAAATCAGTAATTTTACAGTCATTTTTCTTTTATTTTTTGTTTTTAAATGCACACTTTAAACATAAACATAAATTACAAAGAAAAAAACGGTGCAATAACATGATCATTTTGTTCACTTTTTAAATACCACACTCATTTGTGTAGTGGTTCAACAGCACTAATGGTTTTTCACCATTTGATCCAGTTTATTCCTTGTGGTTTGGCTACAAAGCTGCTCGTTTCCATTCAGACAAAAATGTTGCATTTCTGACCTGTAGTGGATGTTTTTTAGCCAAACATAGCTCTACTCATTGGTAGAGATGGCACAATCACATCGTGTAAAGTTTAACACCTTCTTTAATGCGATATAGTGACTCACATGTGCTCTACCAAACGGTTGAGCACAATGTTAAAGGGTTAATGAAGATCTGACACTAGTTGATGTGGTTTATGATACAGTACGACTTACTGTGTACTATAAACGACAGAATCAGATTTATTAGCCATGTACAGTTTCAGTATGAAGCTTGGACCTTCTCATTTAATATTTTTTTATTTTTCTTTTTTTCCTACATTGTAAATGAACACTGAAGTCATCCACACTACGAAGGAACACATAATGAGTCATGTAGTAAACTTAAAAGTGTTAAACAAACCAAAACATGTTTTAGATTTTACTTCAAAGTAGACACACAACTGATGTCTCAAACACATTAAGAGGCAAGAAATGCAAGTCATGAACTCTTGACAAGACACAGCTGTTAACTGAAAGCCATTCCAGGTGACTACCTCATAAAGCTGACTGAGAAAATGCCAAGAAAGCTGCATCTAAGTAAGAGGTGCCTACTGTGAAGAATGTAAAATATAAACATGTTCTGGTTTGTTTACTTGATTGTTTACTAAATAATTATATTTATTCATAGTTTTTATGACTTTAGTATTAATCTACAATGCAGAACATTTTTAATTATCTAACAAACTTTTGACTGGTATAAAATTAAAATAATATATAACTTTTGTTTTTGCGGTACTTGATTTTGAAATAATGTCAAATGAAATAATTTAATTTAAATAAATGGGTTAAAGTATGTTTATATAGTCATATCTGTGTTCAGTGGCGCCTTTTTTCAGACTGTCTCTGTCTGATAGTTTCTACACTAAATCATGCATTATTTAGGGAGCTCCGCTACATCTCCAAAGCTGTCACTCTTCCTCATATCAGTGCAGACATGATTTTCTGTCCCTAAAAGTGACATAAAAAATTTACTGGTAAATGCATATTATTTCAAAAACAAAGAAGAACTTACTCAAAGCAAAGAGAACAAATCAGAAACCATCCTCCATCTGCAGCAAAAGCCCAAGGCTGGAGAGTTTGGCTGGATTAGTGTGAAAGGCAGTGACAGCACTGTGGCACATTGCTGATGTGGCTGTAACCTGCAGCGGAACATGTTTTAGACACAGAAGAGTGTACAAATCCAGTTCTGGATATGAGGCCCAGAGAGACCTGGGGCAGAGCAGACAAAGCATGAGGAGCCAAGTACGCATCCAACACTTTCTCTCTCTCAGCCTCTCTCTCTATCATTCTCTCACTCACTCACTCTCTCTCTTTCTCAGCCTCTCCCTCTCTATCTCTCTCTCTCTCACACACACACACACACACACACACACATACACTCTCTGTCCCTTCTTTTCTCTATCTCTCTTTCTCTCTCTCATATATATATATATGTGTGTGTGTGTGTGTGTGTGTGTGTGTGTGTGTGTGTGTGTGTGTGTGTGTGTGTGTGTGTGTGAGGGAGGGAAGCGGGGGATTTAAACCTTGTATCTCCAAAATGGTAACTTTCATGGAGAATAGAAAGAAAATAAACTTTAAATGGAAGTCAATATAAAAAAAGTTTTAAGTCCTTCTGTGAAGTCTTATTGGTCCTTTGATCTTGAAATGTACATACAATGTCTGGCTGGCATTTTCTCATGATGTAAGAAAGTGAATAAACATAAAAAAGCTATTAAAATATTTCAAGACTGTATATTATATGTCCTGTTCCTGAGGAAACTATCTGGTGTGTGTTGTGTTTGTGAAATGAAGCAGGTGGAGCTTAAACTAAAAGGTTGTGCGCGGTCATTCTCGAGTTCTTCATGTAATACATCTCTCTCTCTCTTTTTCTGGGTGAGACAGAATGCAGCACAGTTGTGGGGCCTGTATGATTAATCTCTGTAAGGGGTAAATGAAAACCTTTAATAAACCTCCTTCCACCCAGAAAGCCTGCCAGTCACCACTGCCTCACCAACATTCATGTCAGCTCAATCAAAACCCTCTCACACTAGCACAGCCGTGAGCACCCCTCTCACCCTGCTTAAATTTGAAGACTGCATAACCATCTGACTTTTTATTTTAACAAGGAACTGTCTGTCACAGAGAACTACAGCTCCCCAGACAGAACAGCACAACCGCCCGGCAGTGGCATATCTTCAGTGTCACCCAAACACTTGTTGAAGATGAAAACTGTGTTTTTCTCCAAGTGTAAGACCTGTAAAACATGAGTCAGACCTCTCTCCACATGGGCACAGTGCAAAACAACAAATTCTCCACTGGTACAAAAGACGTTTTTAATCAGTGGAATGGCTGACTTTTTGTACATATTGAAAAGGTGTTCAATTCTGTACATATTCAAGTTAGTCTCAACAGTTTAGAATCTGAAAATTGTCACAGTTGCAACAAAAGTTTATTTTTAATGGCAGGAGGAGGATTTTATCCAGCAGGATAGGGGGTGTTGGCGGAGGCTTGAGTGGTGCCCCCATAGATACTTGAGGCCCCACACGCAGTGTGCTAGCTCTGTCTAGTGCCCTCAAATTGAATTAGCTCAAAACAGAAGCTTTGACAGTTATTCCTAGTATGGAAAATACAATCAAGTTATGTTCTATTTTACTGTGTGCCACTCTTGCACTGAAATTCCTCCAGATTCCTTGAATTGTTTAATGATATTTTGCACTGTAGAAATATGCACCATTGTTTTTACATACTACAATCATTTTCTCATGCATTTGTTGACAAACTGGAGATCCAGTTCCCATCTTTGCTCCTCAGTGCCTTTCATGGAAACTGCTTTGGTGCCAAATCATGATTACAATCACCTCTTGACAAAACAAAACATAAAATATCTTAGGTTTGCACTGCCTGTAAAAAAATATAAGAAAGGTAAAAGCATCTGTAAGAAACAATGTATTTTTTTAAAAAGCATCTTACATATGTTTTTTCATATTTGGGGTTGTATATGAGCTGCTAATTTGACTAACTAGTATGGTATCTGAGTGTAAATGCTTGGTGCCCTAGGTGCCATGTGGATGGGGCTGCCCACTGCTCCCTATTGTATGAGTACTCACCAGTGTGTGTGTATATGTGTGTTTACCTCACGGATGAGATAAGGTTGGTGGTCATGTATGTAGAACTGGGGTGAAAAAGTACATTTTTTATTTCTTTGTGCAGTTGTCAAGCTGCGTGGAAATTATGTTGCAATCAACTGTGAAGATTAACAGCCTTACAATTATCTTGTACATTCATCTCTATTGAAACTACTTTGTGCCAAATCTCTCAATGCTCCATTTCTACATTTCAAAAGATCAAAGTCTCAAAGCCAATTTTGACATATCTGGAGCACATGGTTGATTATCATAGATACACGTCTCTGTACTTAGAACAGAAGAACAGAACTCAAAATACACATATAATAGAAGTCAATGGGCAGGTGCTGAAGCCAGTTTTTAGATGTTATACCAAATTGTTATTAAACTGTTCTTCAGATTACGATTGAGACTGAAGCTGAGAGAGATTGAGTGGAAAAGAAAGTGAGACAGACGTAGTGTATTGTCCTTTAAATGACTTTCTTTTTCTCCTTTGCTTCCCTGAAAGCACTCCTTTCAGCATAAACCCTCCTTTGTTTCTCAATAAAGCCTCAGTGCGATTTGCCAATGCAGAATTCAAATAGATCCCCAACATTGGACACCTCTTGTAATTAAGCTCTCTTTGTCTCTGAAAATGAACTAATGTCAGAGAAATTTCAAGTCATAATCCAAGTAAGCCATGAAAGAGGCTTCAGTAAGGGCCACATAAAAGAAGAGATGTCTTTGAGGGACACTTCTATAGCTCATTTCCTTTTTTACTTCCTATTTTCACATACGCCAGTCTCCTATGTACCTCTTATTTGAGTTCAGCGCAGCTAAGAGGTTTGTAAGCTTCTAACAATAATTATATTGTATTTTGTACTCTACAAGAAGGATCATGTAAAACATCCAAAGAACCTTGGGAATGGCTGATATTCTTACTTCTTGTTAGTTTCCCATGATTTCTTGTTAGGACCATTGGTAGAACGTGACTGATGTTTGATTCTTGTGCTTGCTTGTTCAAAGGACTAACTTGTGACAATATTAATCTAATAATTTTTACTTTGTTTAGACTACATTCTTTGTACATCAAGATAATGCATCAACAGCACTGAGATATTGTGTTATTAAAGCAGAGCCGTAGATTAAATGACAGAAATAGGCCAAAAGTGGGCCAAGAATGGCTCCAAAATAGATCTTTTAGATTGGATCAGAACATCCCTAGTGGATACTGCTCATGCTACTGTGTTGATACACTCTACTTCACACATAGCATGGAGAAAATGTCAGGAGGTCTTCTAGTTCATCTCAAACTGTGGTGGAAATACAGATAAAGAACTGTAGGAGAATGTAAGAGGATGAGCTCAGATTGTTCATCTCGCTGTGGTACACACACACACACACACGCGAGAGGATCAAAGCATTTTGTGTCTTGGCAGTGACTGAAACCTTTCCAAAAGAACTGCTGCATTCATTTCACCATTTCACCTGGAAGAGCATGAGGCACATCGGCCCACTTGGGTTCCCACATTCACCCCCCAACACACACACACACACACACACACTTCTCAATCCACCTCCTGTACTTTTTACATCAAAGCCAAGTACCTACTGTCTGATCCCAAGAAGAAAGAAAACTGATTGGTCATGATAGGAGCCAATAACATTGTCCCACATATGAATATCTCATGTCTATTATTATCACTATATGCTAAAAGGTTCATATTGTTGAATTTTTCAGTCTTCACTTAAAAAATAGATGAGATATAAAGGACAAAAATATACAAAAATAATATGCAATCGATCCAGCTCATAATCATTGCCATTACACAGGTCTTTCCATGGGTCATCAGATAGGCACCTCCCTCAATGTTTTGCTAAATTAAGTCAACAACACCTCCAAAAGGCTCAACAGTGAAGTCTGGCATTTTAGCCATAAGTAATCTCTTGACTGTAGATCCACATCAGCCTCCCCAGGGCTGAGGCCATACTGAGCCCCACTGGCACCTTTAATGCATGCTCACTTCTACCAATTCCATGAGGTCTCTACACTCTATATCAACAGTGTTTAAGAGAAGACTTTAATCCTGTATGTAAATATGCTCAATGCACTTCACTTTCCAATCCAGGCAATGTATACTGGTAACCTGCAAAACAGTTCAATTTGAATATTGAGATTTTGTGATGTCACAAATATGCTTGCCTTTCCATAAATCACATTCATCTGCCTATTCTACCTACAGTAATTTCACATTTGTAATACGTTTAAACAACTTTAGAGAGTCTTTCAGTATGGACTGTTTCATGAATGAGATATATATAATAGATGTAGGGCACCCAATCAGAGCAAAGACTTTCACAGACCAGTTTGTGAGTGACTGTGATAATCGCAACTCTTTTTATTACCAGCAGCAATTGTAGCCACTGTTTGATAACTCACAAGCTAGCTAACGCTAACCTAGCTAAAGCTAATTACTTGACTACCAATTACCATGATTTGGTGTGCAAGCCCAGCATCATTACTTTGCCAGCATAAATTAATTTTAGGAGTGGAGCTTCTGAAGGACCACAGCATTTTTTATTTAAAAATCAATAATTGTTTTCCAGAATCATATACAACGTAATACAAAAGTAACTGAAAAAGTATATTTATAAAGTAGAAGACAGTTTGGAACATGATTAATTACAAATAAATGATGACTGGTTTTGTACATGCATGACAACATAAAGGAAAAATTCAGGTTATGGGCTCTTTATACATTCCATTCATTGATCTGGCAACAGTGGCTAGAAAGAGGCAAGTACATAGACATGTGTACACATAATTGAAATAATCATATACAATACAAACATACAAGACAAATACACATGCATGTCCTAGTCATTACAATGAAATGTTTACACAACATGAAGTCACATGGTTTCTGGAAAACACACACACGTTTGTTTCTGTGAATTGTGGTGACATTACAAAGACTTCTATTCATTTTCTGGAGATTGACTCAAACCTTAACCATGAGTACTTCTTGCTGAACTCAAATCCTTACACCATCCCTAATTCTTACCCGAAAACTAACCCACTAACCCTTACCTTTACCCTTATTCTATCACTAACCCTAAAAGTAACTCACTAACCTTTACATTTACCCTTACCTTATATTGTGACCCCTGTCCCTTACCCATACCCTTAAACTAACCCAACAACCCTTACCTTTACCCGTACCCTGTCCCTAACCATAACCTTTACACTTGCCATAACATTAATCATAATTGGATAAACATGCCTTCACCTTTGTTGTGTAACACTGTTGGGGCCAGCTTGGGGTCTCCACAAGAAAGAAAGATCCCTACAATGTACAATGTAACCAGGTTTAGTCCTCATAACACAACATAAACCTGGTACACACACACACACATACACTCAAATCTTCAAGCTCTTCTCCAAGGCTGTAATTTTGCTGTGTTGCAAACAGGCACAAAAGTGTATGTTGCCAAAGAATTTCAGTTAAATGCTGTCCTGTAGAAATGTATATATTTTTTCCTAAAAAATGGCCCTGTCAAAGGACTGTGTAATTTGGGCGGTGAAATGAAAATCACCACGCAGCTGAAGAGCCAGTTTGAGACAGCAATAAGCAGTGCAGACGTTGGCTGAATTGCACATATACAAATGTCAAACTACTGTATACGTGTATGTGTCCATGTGTGTGTGTGTGTGTGTGTGTGTGTGTGTGTGTTATAGTCATCACTTCTAAAGTATCTCAGCCTCTCAGGCATTTCAGAGCTAAAAGCAGTAGAAGTGAAAGTCAGATTCAGTATATTAGTCATGAGGCCTGACAGCCATATTTGTCAGAATGAATAGCAATCATGGTGAAAATGTAGAACAGGATCTATGAGCTGTATTCTATATATACATATAATGAATTGGAAATATCAGTTTTAGTGATGTTCAGTGTTGTGCAAAAGTTTCAAGCACCTGAGATAATTAGATTGAAATAAATATTTTATAGGCAGTACATGTTTATTTATTTCCTCTTGTGAATTCACTGTTTTTCGAGAAGTCATGGAAACAAGCACATTTACATACATACAGTTTTTAACTGGTACTGCTTTTTTACATGAAGCACAATACAGGGCAGTCAATCGGAAACAGGCATAATTTACATATGCATGATCAGTCTTAAAGGCACACTAACAAAGCCAGTCTGTTTTAAGTAGACCTCAGGTAAAAGAAAAATGGAGAATATGGGCCCAACACAACACAATACAATAATTTATTATTTAATACATGTGAATTTGTTGGTTTTACCCTTTCCAAGATAATTCTCATGCAGTATATAATACCAAAGGTTTGGACACATTGTCTGGACATTCAGTGGTTTTTCATGATTTAAAAATGTTCTGCATTGTAGATTAATACTAAAGTCATCCAAACTATGAATAAACACATATGAAATTATTTAGTAAACAAACAAGTAAACAAACCAGAATATGTTTATATTTTACATTCTTCACAGTAGGCACCTCTTGCTCAGCTTTCTTGGCATTTTCTCAGTCAGCTTTATGAGGTAGTCACCTGGAATGGCTTTCAGTTAACAGCTGTGTCTTGTCAAGAGTTCATGACTTGCATTTCTTGCCTCTTAATGTGTTTGAGACATCAGTTGTGTGTCTACTTTGAAGAATCTAAAATCTAAAACATTTTGGTTTGTTTAAAACTTTTAAGTTTACTACATGATTCCTTATGTGTTCCTTCGTAGTGTGGATGACTTCAGTATACAGTTTGTACTGTTTGTATGGAAGCTATGTAGTGAAAAGAAGTTCGAGAGCTTTCTGGAGTGATGTTTGGAAGCTCATAATGTTCCTTTTGTTAGTAATTGAATTCTTTTGAATACAAATGAAGACGAAACCATGACCCTGCTCAGGATAAAGTGGATAAGAGAATGGATGGTTAGATGGATGGATGAATGAAGATGACAAATTGGTCAGAGATGGCACAAAGTTCCTTATGTCTACTTATGTCTTATGTTCTTATGAGATATCAGAAATACTTTATTGATGCCAGAGGGAAATTACAAATTTACTTATATATCCTCCCTCAACTAAAACTTGACTTCTTGAAGGCTTTCATAGTCCTGTGCAAGCAACAACACTTAACGTTAAGTCACCTGTCCTGTAGCACCTTCTATTTAATTTCCCTGAAGGAACCACCTAAAGGGATCAATAAAGTACTAACTAACTAACTAACTAACTAACTATCTATCTATCTATCTATCTATCTATCTATCTATCTATCTATCTATCTATCTATCTATCTATCTACTTGATTGATCATTAAACGTGAAATCAACAGATCTGTCTATTTCCTGCCACTAATTTATATACATTTACTGATCCCTGTGATCATCTTGAGGACAGTCATGTAATGTGTATATTTTCAGAGAGATTCTGTTCATATCTGTTGGTTGCAGCCATTCTCTCAGATAGCTAAGAGAATTCAGTTATCAGAACGATCCACTCAGAGAACGAGAAGCAGCACCATGTTCTTCCGCTCATTACATGCACTTACATTTTCCAACCAGAGAGGTCACCAAACTTACCAAACTTCCACTTTGCTGCTCTAATGAGAGGAAATGTAATTTGTTACTTTGCACCTCTGACATCAACCAGGATCAAAACAGACAGACTGTTCTGAGGTCAGATTTTTAAATTATGTGACAGATAAGATCAGTTCATTTTGCAAGTCTAAGTTGAGTCTGATTGCTGCAGAATGATCACAGTTCTGTACATGAACATTTCAGCTGAGACTGTCTTGTAATGACAAGAAGACATGACTGTGAATTAGCCTCTAATCCAGAGCGTTTTGAAGTCTCTTTTTGCACATAGCACTATAGTTAAACATCACATAATGACTTCATTAGGAATGAAGAACATGCTTAGGTCCATGTGATTGGGAAAATAATGAATCCTCTTCTAGTCTGGCTCTCATTTCTACAGCGGTGTGTATTCTAATTATCTCTGTCCTAATTCTGAGCACGATGGAGTGAGGTGTATTGACACATTGGAATTCAGCAGGAAGGGGAGCGCGGTGATGGTCAGGGGATCAATGCGGATCGAGGCAGGACTCTGGAGACCAGCCTGGAATGCGTCGAATGCCAATGTTTGCATGTATTCATGAGTGTGTAATAGCTTTCTCAGTACGTTTATCCGCCACACTCTGCCTGTGCATTTATGACTGAGATTGGAGAAGAAAGAGATTTCAGAGGAATTCTGAGGACAAGGACGAAGGCAGATTTGCTGTGCTGGCGATGTAATAATAACTCTCATTTTCATTTTTTCACCCTTAGGCTTTTCTCTTTGTCATTATAAAGCATCAACACACATGCAGTCTGTTGCCAAAGTTTGTGGACACCTTCCGAAATTGAGTATTAATGGTACAAAGAGTAATTAAATGCAATGTTAAGTCAATAAAAAAGCCAAAAGCTTTCAGTTGTTTTCCTGGAGTATTTTTTAATATATTTTAACATTTATACATATTTTAAAGAAAGTCAGACACACAGCAGTCATGGTAATTACAGCCAATAGCTGTATGTTGTGGTTAGCTACTTAAATAACTTACCCAAATTAGATATCAGACTAAAGCAAAGGTGTTAGTGAAATTAGCAAAGGCATCAGTTATGTTGTTAAAGACTTTATGTATGCTATACTGCAAGACCTGAAGATGTAATTGCACCTCAGCACATTAATTGGATATTATCATGTTAAGGTATTAATGTATTAACCTTATTATGAGTGCTGGCACATCAGTGTATTCAGGGTGAAGATTGACTCAGCTGATAATTAATATAGTCAAATTATAATTTAAATAAAAATTATAATTAAAATGGTCTATAAATTAATATTTAAATTAAGAATACCATCCACCAAATCAACATGAAGTTTCCTTTTAAAGTATATTATAGTTTATTAACTATACAAATAGTTCCATTTAAATCATTTATTGCAACTAGACAGGTTTGTTTCTAAACTGGGGAACTGTGTTTCACCTTTTATTATACAGTTAAGCTTGGGACAAACATTTGAAAACATCTATTTGACTTGCTACCTGGAAGAAAACGTGTATCTTATCATGCCAGCATTTAATTTTATTTTAAAAATGCTTTCTAAATGTACAATTATAGCCAAAAAAGCTTAAGATTTTAATTCAGTAGATGATTTTGGGGGAGCACATGTAAAGTGACTTATTTCAAGCCATTTTTGTTTTACTGTTAATCAGTCTTTTCACAATATTCTACATTTTTCGAGACACTCTTTACATATACAGTTTATGAAACAATTTATCAAATTGCAGATTTTGTGCAATGTAACACATTTAATGTAATACATTGAAAAAAGTGCAGTTTTAATGTGCAGAAATGTTTGCACATATCTGTCTATCTCTGTATATATATATATATATATATATATATATATATATATATATATATGCACATGTATGTATGTATACAAATATGTTCTCTCTTCCTAGCCTGAAAAATACTGTTCTTGTATAATAGCATAATATGAAAAACAAATTTTAAAAAGTCATGAAAAACAAATTAAAGGGAAATGACCAAGACTTCTTTGCAGTGAGATGATAACACTCAGACTATGAAGAAGCAGCGTGTATGGATAAGACAAATTGAGTTTCTAACTGTATTTTCTTGCATACTTTATGCTGCTGGGAAATAAACATGGATCAAATTGAGTAAGAAGACAGACATGCACTGGAGACTATAATATGAAGATTGTTTTCAGCACACTGTCCAGGGCCCATGCAAGCCGATTGCATGCATGTAGTTTCCAAAAAGCTTTAGCACAAATGAGCAAATGCAAATCCACCTCCAAAATGAAACTTTTTTAATTAGTGTGACTGTGACTTTAGAGTCGCAGAGCTGTCAGCCAATGAAATCAGTTTTTGCTGAGGAGCACCTCTTCCTGGAAGTTTCAGTTGCAGAGTTTCATAATATTTATTTCTTTATCTGTTTTCTGTTAAACCCTTGCCAAAGCTCCCCAGAAAAAAATAGTCACCTTGTCTGTTTAAGGCAGTAGTAACTTCAGGCTCCTGCAGATGGCGCTGCACAAGGATGATCAGGCTATAAATACCTGTGGGGTGTACGACCAGACTCATAGATTGAGAAGAGGTGGTACAGCGCAGTGAATATCTTGTTATATGTGTGGGAAATGAGTCACATAGTAGATGTGATTGGCAATAATAACTGAATTTGCAGGTGTATCAATGTGTATGGTCATATGAGTCTACCAGCAGTAGTAAAAATCCCAGTCTAGCTAGGTTTTATTTATAAAAATACTGGATGACACTAATCACCTGGTATACAGAACTTTGCAAGAAAACTATAAGAAAAATATTTCAGAAAAAAATGTTACTAGTCATTTCTAAACTAACAAAAATGATATAAAATGATATAAAAATTACATGTACTATTTAATTCATCCACCTTTGTATATACAATGCTGTACAAAGCTCAAACTTTCAAATCTTCAACTGGATGGCTTGTTAAAAAACATCAACAATTGTTATTAATGTTAATAATTAATAAGTAATACAAATTATTAATATTAATCATTAAAAGTGTTTCTGTTTGTAAATCTGTTGGTTTAACTTTGGACTTCAAACTATCTCACAGCATATCTTTAAAAAAATAAAATAAGGTATTCTTGTTAGGGCTTATTCTCATTAATGTTTATTGTTTTAAAATAATATGTTTTAACAAGTGTTCTTGAGCAAGGCACCTAACCCCCAGCTGCTCCCTGGGTGCCATGGATAGGGCTGCCCACCACCAGTGTGTGTTTGTTTCACTGCACGAATGTATAAAATGCGGAGGTCAAAATTCTGAGTGTAATAAAGGATAATAAAATAAAAATTGAAATAACATGGAAACTCCACCCAGATGGTAACTTGAACCCAAGACCTCAGTGCAGAGAAGCAAGCATACAAACCATCCAGCCACCAACTTATTGAAAGTAAAATCTGCTTTTAAATAATACACTTAGGAGACTCAGATTTTAGTACATTATTGTATACTTGGACGAACTCTGCCACTCTGCTATTCAGCATTCTGTACTCAACAAGCTTTGGGAATTACTTTCAGATCTATATTACAGTGAAGCTAAGCTGTGTGTGTGTGTGTACGTGTGTGTGTGTAATTAGCATTTTTTTAATTATATGCACAAATGCAAGTTTTGCACTTTGACTGTGCAGGTCATTCAGAGGACAGGGGAAGTGTGTGACTAATTAAAAACTGAAATCCATCCCACGCAGTGTTTTTTTGTTTTGTTTCAATTCACTGTGAGTCAAGAGGAGAGTCTTTCTTTTGTTTACTGTCGCTGCATGACATGGGAGCACTGTGTCCTATACTGCCAGCTTACTAATTAGCTTTAAAGCTGAAGTCAGGGAATAATTGAAGCTCTGGGACAAGAGGAATGATAGTCTATGAAATATTGAGAAGAAAAAAAGGAAAAAAGAAGAATACACAAGCTGATGTTGCTAGGCTGGCTAATACACTTCACACTGTTGATGAATAAAGTCAGGAATGTTTGGATGCATGTCAAAGTCAAACAGAATAAAGCCCAAGCATGTTCTTTTTTACTAAAGCCACCCCACAGCTACAAAAGCAAAAGAGTACAAAATATAGTAAGATGCTAATGCTAGTTCATGCTAATCTAGCATAGCATGGATGTAACATACAAAGCAACTTCTCTGCTAGAAGTTTCATCATGTGATGTATGGATAGATGTGTGCTTTGAGTATTTTGAGCATTAGTACTCTCTAATGCTTATTTCACAAATTTTGAAGAAAACTTTTTCAAACATGCTCTCAGTGAAAATGCACATATCTCCTTTTTCTAGTGATTAAGAGTGTTTGTTGAGGTTGTTTATGGACTAATATGTCAGATTCTAGCATATGCATGATATTCCTATGCCCCTTGCATGCCATTAGTCTCACTGTTAATTTGTTGGAGAATCCAAAATTGAGCTGAAAAATGGTGATACCGTACTACCTCACCTTTCTACACTAGAAGATTAGAACATTAGAGTTTCTAGAGCAGCAACATTTGTTTATTTTATAGTCCTGAAACAGCTACAAAAAAACTTTTGAACAGTAGTATGTTTTTCACTCCAGATTACACACATCTTTATGTCACACCCCACTTGTACCTCTTCCACTTCCTGTCTTTATGGACGTGTGTTTACATTGACCATGTGCTTGTGTTTATGTTTTACAAGTCTTGTCCGTGTCTCCACGTGGTTGTATTGTCATTCCCATCTTGTCTCTATGTCCCCGCCCTCGTCTCATGATCATGTCTGATGTTCTACACCTCATCTTGTCTAATTCCACAGCCCAACTTGCTCCTTACCCCTTTGATTACATTTGGTATTTAAGCTTCCTTTTGTTTATGTCTTTTGTGAGTCATTAAGTGTTTCTGGATGCTTGTGTATGTACAGTGAGGAAAATAAGTATTTGAACACCCTGCGAATTTGCAAGTTCTCCCACTTAGAAATCATGGAGGGGTCTGAAATTTTCATCTTAGGTGCATGTCCACTATGAGAGACATAATCTAAAAGAAAAAATCCGGAAATCACAATGTATGATTTTTTAATAATTTATTTGTGTGTTACTGCTGCAAATAAGTATTTGAACACCTGCCAATCAGCAAACATTCTGGCCCTCAAAGACCTGTTAGTCTGCCTCTAAAAAGTCCACCTCCACTCCACTTATTATTCTAAATTAGAAGCACCCGTTTGAAGTCGATAGCTGCATAAAGACACCTGCCCACCCCACACAATCAGTAAGACTCCCAACTACTAACATGGCTAAGACCAAAGAGCTGTCCAAAGACACCAGAGACAAGATTGTAAACCTTATCAAGGCTGAAAAGGGCTACGGGGCAACTGCCAAGCAGCTTGGTGAAAAAAGATCAACTGTTGGAGCAATTATTAGAAAATGGAAGAAGCTAAACATGACTGTCAATCTCCCTCTGACTGGGACTCCATCCAAGATCTCACCTCGTGGAGTATCAATGATCCTAAGAAAGGTGAGGAATCAGCCCAGAACTACATGGGAGGAGCTGGTTAATGACCTGAAGAGAGCTGGCACCACTGTTTCCAAGGTTATTGTGGCTAATACACTAAGTCATGGTTTAAAATCATGCATGGCAAGGAAGGTTCCCCTGGACAGCACATGTCCAGACCCATCTTAAGTTTGCCCATGACCATTTGGATGATCCAGAGGAGTCATGGGAGAAAGTGCTGTGATCAGATGAGACCAAAATAGAACTTTTTGGCATTAATTCCACTCGCCGTGTTTGGAGGACGAAGAATGATGAGGTCCATCCCAAAAACATCATCCCTACCGTGAAGCATGGGGGTGGAAGCATCATGTTTTGGGGCTGTTTTTCTGCACATGGGACAGGATGACTGCAGTGTATTAAGGAGAGGATGACCGGGGCCATGTATTGAGATTTTGGGGTACAACCTCCTTCCCTCAGTTAGGGCATTGAAGATGGGTCGTGGCTGGGTCTTCCAACATGACAATGACCCAAAGCACACAGCCAGCATAACGAAGGAGAGGCTCCGTAAGAAGCATATCAAGGTTCTGGAGTGGCCTAGCCAGTCTCCAGACCTAAACCCTATAGAAAATCTTTGAGCTCAAACTCCGTGTTTCTCAGCGACAGCCCAGAAACCTGGCTGATCTGGAGAAGATCTGTGTGGAGGAATGGGCCACAATCCCTGCTGCAGTGTGTGCAAACCTGGTGAAAACCTACAGGAAACGTTTGACCTCTGTAAAGGCTACTGTACCAAATATTAACACTGATTTTCACAGGTGTTCAAATACTTATTTGCAGCAGGTAACGCACAAATAAATTATTAAAAAATCATACATTGTGATTTCTGGGTTTTTTCTTATAGATGATGTTTCTCACAGTGGACATGCACCTAAGATGAACATTTCAGACCCCTCCATGATTTCTAAGCGGGAGAACTTGCAAATTCGCAGCTTGTTCAAATACTTATTTTCCTCACTGTAGTAAAAGTTGTGAATGATCTGTTAGTCCACCATTATAGATAGTTTAGTTTTCTTTCAGTATCAACCAGTGTTTTGTTTCTGAGTAGTGTTTTCAATAAAATATCATGTTTGGATCCCACCGCTGCTTCCTGCCTCCTCATTCTGCACCCCTGTGCACATTGCAATATGCATATATGTACATTGTAATATGCCATCGGCTGATAAATGTGTGGTGTGTTTGTCTGTGTGTGTATGTAGGTATATATATATCTGTAGCAGCAACATGCTAGCAATTATTTTACAATCACATTTGACGCATAAGCGTATCATCACAATCTTTCATAGCAATACATATTAATGCATATTACACTTTCATGAGAGATTTCAATTCTTGGTGACATGTAGTCAATAATTTATCAATTTAGTGTGAATAATTGATGAGAGTGTGACTGGGGGATCATTAGGAAGACTAGGGGGCCTTAACTAGCTGGTGCTCTTCTTCATAAATAACAAATGAGTTTAGAGACCATTATCCAATGCTTCACAAAGATGGATTCAACTTTCCTAAAGCCACAATGGAGTCTTAATGGAGGTGTCTGCCACCTTTAAACTTCATTGGGCAAAGATGCTGACAGAGAAAAAGGAAGAAACAGTGGATTGCTGGAGTGCAGATGAGCTATATTTCTGCTCAAAATATGACACCTTTTCAATATTTTCAGTAACAAGCAGTGCCCCACCCACCCCATACCTTTCCTTTTCTGCCAAGTGTGAGGATTGCATATGAATTAAAATGATGCAGTGACCACTAGGTCGATGCATTTTCTTCTCTCACATTTGCTTTACTGTGCACTCCTGCTGCTCAAATCAGCAGACAGCATAATGTGACACAGTAAATAACTGCAGGTGAGTATAAGCCCTTATATGAATATGGGTTGTAGGTGCTGGTGTATGTAAATGGCATAGATTTTAACTATTTTTGCTCAAATTATCTAAATGTGGAAAAACAAACTGTCCTCGAATGATCAAAATTCATATATAAAACACTTACATTTTCTAACCATAATGTCTAAGAAGATAGAAAATAAAATTCCAAAGCACTCTGATAAGAATTTTATGTTTTTATGACCTTAACTCACTTTTTGTTTTAAATATTGGTATAAATATAAGAATTGTTCCACAATGAAAACATTGTTAATTGTTAATATTGTTGCAACCCAACATATGGAGTATAAACTTCACAAACAGCAGTGTATTTGCATAACAGCAGTTTAGCTCCACCCATTAATTTTAAAGTTAAATGAGTTTTACAGTAGATTACATTTTACTTGCAAATATCAGCCATAAAGATGCTATCAATATAGTGTATTTATTTCACAAGTATAATTAAAGAAGTTAGACAATCTAAAAATTTATTTTGAACATTTTTAGTACATAACATTATCTGTTGACACAGGGAAAGACAAGAGTATGCAAGAAATACGAAAGAATTTGGGCCCTAAAAGATAATAAAAGACTGTAAATGCAGTTTCTTGTATTCATCATTTAAAAAAGACATTTTTAAGAACATTTTGTAAAAGTAAATGGGTAATATCCATTCAGACACTTGATACTTTGCAATTTTTTGCATTTACTATAAACAAGTTGTAGACTAGACTGGTGTAAATCTGTCATCTAATGATACATGCCATTATTCAGTGTTCTAGATGCACTGACTGTACCCACGAGACATATAGGTCACTCAAAAAAGAAATAATCTACGATAATGATGGCAAACTATAATCATATTGCACAAGCATGACAGGCAGTTTGATTTTATTGCTCCCTTTGCCTCTTAAAACCATTTTTTCTGCTTTGAAGCTCCTATTTCATTCCCATCAGACTAATAAGCATTGAAATTAAATCATCAATAGCTGCAGCAGGGTTGGCATGCCCTGCTCATCAGATGCTAGCTTGCTAATCAGCTGGCATGTCAGCACCTTAACAAACTAATAGGCTATCTCACGCTGATAAGGAGGCTGTGACAGGAGGTGATCACACCCCCTCCGGTTGGGGAGATAGATATGAGACAGGGCTCCAGAGGAGCTCCCTGCTGTGGGGGCTCTGAAAGAGGTGTTTCAACTCTCTCTGGATGGGTTAGAGGGAAGCAAGCTGCTTGGCTGTCATTGGGTTGGAAAGACTGTCTGACTGGCTTTCATTTCTCTTTCTCTCTTTCTTTTTACCCCTGTGGGTGCTGGACTCTCATGGGGTGGCATCTGTCTGATCCTGATATGCTGGAGTACACTGGCGCCTCCTGGGTACTATGTTTCCCTCTCAGAAGACACTCCCAGTTCCACCTCTTTTCCTCTCTCTGGCTATTTGTCATTCTGGCTAATAGTAAAAGGAAATGATATCATACAGCAGCTTGTGGTTACTGGTGTTTCATAAACAAGAGTTAAACCTACATTATGCTCTTGTTATGGAAATTAAACCGATTCCTACATTATAAGAAACACATACCTTGTACCTATATACACTGGACATGTTATAATCACATTACTGGTGTCCAGTAGTGGCACTAACGTAGTACTGGCTCGTTAGGCAGTTTTTGTTAAAAAAAAACACTGATAAAGGGTTACGACTATGTTGTAACACAAATTACACAAAAAATAAATAAATAAATAAAAATGTAATTAACTAAACTCTTTTCTCTGTTACTAGAATTTTTTGTATAAGTTACAATTTTCCACAGAAAAAAATTGCCATTTAAAAAAATTTGAATATTGTAGAAAACATTCATTGTTATTCATAATTGAACTCATGTAAAGTGATATGTCACTCATTTTTTTGTTTTACTTTTGATTGATTTATGACTCATGAAATACAGAATCTCAAATTATTTTAATATAATCACTTCAAGTTTGAGTAAATTACTATTCAAACTGTATCAACATTAAAACAAAAATGACTTGAAATATGTCACTTTACGTGTAATAAATATAAAATACATGAGTTTACCTTTTTGAATTAAATTATGGACAAAAATACATTTTTTCACAATATTCTCATTTTTGGAGATGTCATGCAAATGTCATGTAAATGCAAGCCAATTTGCATGAAGCATCCCAGAATAAGAGCACTGAGCTAGAACCTGTTCCAGCTTGTAAAGAAAGAGAGGAATCTGATCCTAGAGCTACACTCCTACACTGAGAACTTTAATCAATGTCATTAAACATTTCATTGAGGTTGATTTAAGAACAATTGCTCCTAACTTCAACAGAACCTAACATTTACGTAATGTTAGCCATGTGCTACATTGCTAGATCTCTCCTGCTGAAGGCTTCTGAGACGGGTTGAAGAGATGGTGAAAACATCTCCTAGAGGAGCCCTTCAGAAATACTCAAACCAGGATCTTCATGTCGAGTGCATCCTTCCCAAAAGTGCTTTGATAAGAAAACAGGAAGTACGTCATGCAATATACTCCACACAAATGAAGCCCTTTCCTCTCAGCAATAATAAGCACATGTCAGAGGGAAGATATATCCCATTACACTATGTTCCTGGCCTCTTACCACATCTACACAGTTTGGATTGTGATTATGATTTTAATGCCGCACTGATGACTGTTCAAAAGCCAAATGGCTAAAGCATATCACTGGGTTCAGTGAGCACATAGGCTGCCTGTTTTAATTGCAAGTGCATATTGCACAGCATGTTACTAGAAGAAGAGGAAGAGGATGACGTGTCTCAGGAGAAACCACTTAACATTGATGAAAATGTACTCACAGAGAACTTGAGCTGGAGGATGCAAAGGACTAGAGTGGAACATTTAAAGGACCCATATCATGGAAAAAATATTTTCCTTTCTTTTTTACACAGAAAAAAATTATGTAGCATGTAAACCTTGTTAAACACTCCACAAACACCCCATTTTGAATTAGCAGTTTTTGTGATGTCACAAAAAACTATGCATTTACATATAGCTGCCTATTCAACTAAAAGCAACATAAGTCTAGTTCACACCACAGGATTTAAAAATCCTAGACGATGTTGAAAATTTGAGACACATCA
Source organism: Crenuchus spilurus (assembly GCA_036984385.1). Taxonomy (NCBI): domain Eukaryota; kingdom Metazoa; phylum Chordata; class Actinopteri; order Characiformes; family Crenuchidae; genus Crenuchus; species Crenuchus spilurus. Next base: position 22,431 of record BRDA01057947.1, read on the forward strand.
CACATAATGATATTTTTCACAGATTTTTCTGTCATTGATCGTTGTTAGTCATAAAGGCGCCCACACTACATGTTCTGCTCTGAATTGAAATACCACACACTTTACAAGTAACCCACCCAACGAAGGGCTCTGAGACTGAAAACCTTACAGGAGTTTCTCACAAAATGCTGTATCGTGAGAGTAAGTAGGAATTTCCCATGAACTGGGTGCAAACAAACATTAAGTTTAGCTTGGATCTCATTGGTAAATGGTCTTTCAGGCATGAGCTTAGCACCAGTGAAATGCCTATTCAAACATGTTTAATTTTTATGATTCACAGCTGGGTGCAGCCCTGACTGCACTGGTAGAAGCTCAGATGGTTAAAGATTGGATTCTTGACACCCCACAACACAGGATAATCTGAGAACATAATCGATTACGATCACCCTAAAATTGGGAGACCTTTTATGATTGTCAGGAAATAAATAGGTCTCTAAATCAGCCTGATTGTAGTGTAAACCAGGCTTTAGTCTCACCCTTTTTCCTTGAAGTTATAAGGCACATTTTAGCCTTACTTTTTTGAGTAAAATAGAGTGTAGCCAATCAAAACAGAGGTCATTTACATATATTAATTTCAAAGATATGCTGTGTAATTTGAAAGGAAAAAGAGATGTTGGAAAATGGGCATATAAAAGTGAAATATGACTTGTTTTGGTTCATAAACCAAAAAAAAACTTAAATGGATGGGAAACAAAATTCAAGACAATTGTAGGATATAGATTTCTTAAATTCCTACCAGAGAATATGGGAAGTGATTATCTTTGTTCATTGTAGTTGTCTTTGTTTTACATAGTTACTCATCTGTATTATATAAGTAAAACATCCATTATGTAAATAGTAGTAACTAGGGAATCAGATGAAGTAGTGAAAGTCAAAGGAATGGGGATCGTTTTCTAGCACCACATTAAGAGTAGACTAAAAAAGATGTTAACTAGAGAATCACCAATGACATTGCAATAAATCGAGCAGGTTTAATCCAGGGCTATTAAAACTGTGTTTTTGAAGATGGAACACAAATGCACAATAGAGGAATAGAAAGTTCCCTACAGATGTTTTCACATTAAAATGTAGAAATGTCTAAGCTTTCAAAATAAAAACATTAACACAACCAATCTCTTCAACTAAAATATGTGCTCATTTGTAGCCTCTAACTTGTGTGGATCAAGAGCCAAAGCTTGAAAGCGACAGAGAGAGTTTGTGTGTTATTGTGATCAATACACAATCAGTGAAGTGGGTGTATTAAAACTAGCATGAAATATTATGTGATAATTTACTGCTGCTGTTTGTCGTATACTCAATAACTTTGTCTGTGCAAGTAGAAGTGAGTCACAAACTTATTCATATTATATTCATATATTTGCCAAGAATGGTGACATGTTTTCTGGGTATGCATGAGGGTGGTCCAGGGCAGGGGCATAGCACCAAATACTGGGCCCTATCCACAAGCAGTGAACATGGGCCCCCCTCATACCTTATCCCCCCTGTCCCCCATAATCATTTGCGTCATAAAAACAATGTTACTTTGTGTGGAAATTGCCTTTAGTCTCTTATTCTAATTAGGCTATAGTCAAACATAAACCACAATAAAGCACAAACTTTAGTCTTCCTAAACACATTACAGTAAATGATGTGTTTTCATTATAAACTAGAGGCTCTCCTTGTCTCCGCAGTATCAGAGGATGAGGGGTCTGTTGCTGCATCAGCATCTGTGACAGTTTCTGAAACTGAGTGTCAAATTACACAAGTTAGCTTAGCTACAAATTTGACAGCCTGTCCTTATGAACATGACACTGAGCCTGCTAAGTCAGGCTGTTAGCCTCATTATGTTATGGCCCAATAATTAACATTAATTTATTTTTTTATTAGTGTACTATTGCAATGGTGTGGCAGGCTGTGCAAACAAAAATGGATTAGTGTTTACCTCAGATTACACATAAGGCGTCGTGTTGTCTAATGGTGTGTTGTGCAGTTTTTAGCTCTGACAGTAACGTTTATAAGCACAGGAGTTCATGTAATGTAGGCTTTTTACTTTCACATTTTCTCACCTTTCTTAGGAAATACGTTTCTTAGCCGTTTCTTTCCCTCATTTCTTTTTTTCTGTTTCTTGCAAAACCTTTTCTTTTCTGAAAACCAGATATAGTGTTTCTTGGGAATCATCTTCCACAACACAGAAACAACATGCACTGCGGCTTCAGCAGAATGACTGTTAAGCTAAACGCGCCTAGTTAAAAAGCCCGGTGAAGGCGGACTAAACCATTTCGTGCAAGGGGTGAGGG
>BRDA01057949.1:0-11243 GCA_036984385.1 Crenuchus spilurus
ACAGAGAGAGACAGAGAGAGAGAGACAGAGAGACAGACAGAGAGAGACAGAGAGACAGAGAGAGAGAGACAGACAGAGAGAGACAGAGAGACAGACAGAGACAGACAGAGAGAGACAGAGAGACAGAGAGAGAGACAGAGAGAGAGACAGAGGTATAATAATAAGTCTGTAAGTCAGACTGATGAACAGTAAAAGACAAAAAGGCTGAGTTGAGTGACTTTGTGTACGGATTATAAAATATGAGACACTTTCTGTGTGAAGCTGTGTACAGAGCTGAAGTAGTGAATGTTTGGTGTCTGACTGTACACTCGTTTTGTACGGTGTGACTGTTAGCACCCAGCTTGTGATGGAAGGTGTATTTTTCATGCTTTCAGGCTGAAACCTCGTTCCTGTTCCCGTCCGTGATGGATGGAGGAGGCCGGATGATGGAGGGATGAAATGAAGAGATACATCAGGATGATGTTGGAGGTGAGAAGGCTGCTGGAGACGGCTGGAGATGATGAGCTGTTGTATAGATGGACCATCACTGTCACGCTGTCGCTGTTGGTGGATTCAGTGTCTTATTTGAGATGCAGTGCAGTCAGTAAGTATTAGGACAGATTTTATAGACTGGATCTGAAATCATATAAATGTAGAAGTGTTTACACTTAACGGTTCTTCAGTAAACGCTTCTATATAGAACAATGAGAACCTTTGTATGCTGAACTTGTTGTTTATTTATTGATCTATTGAACATTAGATTGATATGTGTTGTATGTGGTTCTATACAGAACCTTTTTGAAAGGGTTTCGGTTTAACACCAAAAAAGGATCCACTGTTATTACAATGTCTGCATCAAAGTATTTAAAGAACCTTGTACAATAGATTAGCCACCATAGACCATGTTACCATGGAAAGAACCATTTAATCATTTAAGAGGTCTATCTAAAGGACCCTTGAAGAGCCATCCATAAGAACCATCTTTTTAAAGAGTGTACATGTATTTTTCTTTCTTACTTCTTTTGGAGCATCCCAGATATATTTAGCTTGGAGGATTTGACCAGTTAAGAATCCACTTTTTGGGCCATTAAAAATCCACAATTGTCTTAAAATTACATTGTAGATCACTGTTCTACTGCGAGACAAAGCATGTTCGGGGGTATTGAGCAGTTTAAGGTGGTTCTGCTCATTTCAGAATTCATTTAGCCACTCCATCAAAGAAAAGTGATTTGTGTCCACTTGCAGTCATTCATGACACCACCATGTTTCACAGAGGATGTGAGCTTCTGATTTTCGTTATTTCATCTCTTCTGATCTGTCCATAAACTTTGTCCAAAAACTCTTTGGAACTTTTTCCTTAAAACAAAGAAATGTTTATCTCATGGTATTTAAGTGAGCATATTTTTAAAACACCGATTCTGGACAGTGAGATACCTTCAAAGAAAAAAGCTAAATTTGAAACATAAGAGTGTTCCACCATGTGTTTTACACCTGTTTCTGGATTAGAGAATTCCTACATGCAGATACGTAATCCTTGGACTCTCAATCAAATGAATTTGAATTTCACTGTAATGAATTCCCTCCCCGTACTGCCACTGTTGTAGACAGTCATCAGCTGGCATGGCCTGCAGCTGTGATTGGCTTTTTTTCTGTTAAGGGTCTGTCCCCATTGTACAACTGGGAGGTGGACGTTGACTCCTTTTCCCAGATTCACTAGTGTCGGTCATCAGCTGTTATCGCTCTCAGCTATGAGAGGCCTGTGTGCTTGGTGTGCTCCTCTTTACAGAAGAAAGTCAATTTTGTATTTCCTTTGGAAGGTTCTAGAGGCATCCACGATGTCTGAAGTCCAGTGGTTCTGCAGTCTGTGATGGTTTGAGGTGCTGGTGTTTGGCGACTTGGTTTATTAAGTCAATGCAGCTCAGATTTTAGAGCACTTCATGCTTCCATCTGCTGACAAGCTTTACGGAGATGCCCAGCAGCTGCCCAAAGTCCTAATAATACTACTGACCATTGGCCAACTCATGAGCTATAAGCTGGTTTTAGCTTTTTGAATAAAATCCTGGGCCATTTCTCAAACCTCAAGTATGCAAGTACGAACTTGTAAAGATTGAACTTGCGGACTTCACAAGTATGAACTTCCTAAGTACAGGGGATTATTTTGCATTTGGAACACCAGCGTATGTGATGATGTCACAGCCCAGCCTGCCCTCAACCAGCCAACGTAGCCAGTTCAATATTTTTTTTAAATTCTGATTTGTGTATTCACTGAAAAATATAAGAATTAAAATATTTGATAATTTCTTTACATTTACTAGAGCAAAGTGTGTGTGTGTGTGTCTATATCAAAGGCTATTGTGGGGAAATAATTGTGTTTGTAGTTTGATCATTTTGGTATCTTTTCTTCTGTGTCTCCGTTGCGAAATGCATTCTGGGATATTTCACCACACCAAGTCCACACAAGTCACCACCGATGCACACTCGATAGAAGTATGAACCTTTTCCACCGTATTCTAATTAGCTTGATGTGGAACTGTTCACAAATGTTGGAAAAAGAGTCAAGAAAGTTCAAAGGAAGCGTTGCACATTTCTGTAAAGTTCTAAATCTGTTGGAGGACGTCTTGGAGCTGTTGTTGATGTTCTTGTATGTGTAGGCTTGGCAGCTGAAAGGCTGAAGCGGAGGATTATAACAGCCTTTATCAGCAGGATGTAGAGTTCAAAAGAGCAGTCGACTCTAAGAGTTTAGGCTAATCCTCTGCATGCAGTGGAAACACCACACACACACATACACACACACACACACACACACATGTTCACGTTTGGATGAAATGACCCTACAAACCCTGCATGACTTCTCAGTCGGCACGAGCATCAATTACACTCTTAGATCTCCTTTATTGCATCTTGGCTGTGTTATAGTTTAAGCTGCACTGAAGACTTTTTCACATCAGACTCAGAAAATCAGGATTTTTATAACATTAAAAACATAATAAAGAGCACGTATGAGTCACATTCACAAACCTGTCCAGATCACTTCACTGGTTGGCTCTGAAGAGACAGACGTTATCTCAGATCAGAGAGAAACATAACAGTGTTATGGCTCTGCAGTTATGACTATATTTCAATAAATGATACATTTTATTGCTGTTATTGTTTTATTGCTTATTGAGGAGGGCGAGTTGTGTCCTAGAGACAATAAACAAACCCAACACAACCCAACGCTGGGTGCAGCTCTTCCATTCAAACAATGCAGTCCAGTAACTTACATACAGATGAGTAACTACTGTATATTAGTAAACAGTCTCCACCACAATATGATTAACACAGAGACATAATACACGTCAATTTGTTCAAATTAAATGTTTCTGTTCAACTGAGTGTGTTTACCTCTCTAAATGTTCATTCCTGTTATTTTCAGTTAAATTTAATTGCTTTACCTATTAGTGCATTATTGGGACATTTGTGGTCAGTGTGTTAGTGATTAGTGCTGTTGTGGTCAGTGTGTTAGTGATTAGTGCCCTTGTGATCAGTGAGATAGTGATTAGTCCCATTGTGGTCAGTGTGTTAATGATTAGTGCTGTTGTGGTCAGTGTGTTATTGATTAGTGCTGCTGTAGTCAGTGTGTTAGTGATTAGTGCCATTGTGATCAGTGAGATAGTGATTAGTGCTGTTGTGCTCAGTATGTAAGTGATTAGTGCCGTTGTGGTCAATATGTTAGTGATTACTGCTGTTGTGGTCAATGTGTTAGTGATTAGTGTCGCTGTGGTCAGTGTGTTAGTGATTAGTGCCATTGTGATCACTGAGATAGTGATTAGTGCCATTGTGGTCAGTGTGTTACTGATTAGTGCCATTGTGGTCAGTGCATTAGTGATTAGTGCTGTTGTGGTCAGTGTGTTAGTGATTAGTGCCATTGATGTCAGTGTGTTAGTGATTAGTGCTGTTGTGGTCAGTGTGTTAGTGATTAGTGCCATTGATGTCAGTGTGTTAGTGATTAGTGCTGTTGTGGTCAGTGTGTTAGTGATTAGTGACATTGTGGTCAATGTGTTAGTGATTACTGCCGTTGTGGTCAGTGAGTTAGTGATTAGTGCCGTTGTAGCCAGTGCATTAGTGATTAGTGCCGTTGTGGTGAGGTGACTTAGTGATTAGTGCCCTTTTGGTCAGTTCATTTGTGATTAGTGCTGTTGTGTTCAGTGTGTTAGTGATTAGTCCCGTTGTGGTCAATGAGTTAGTGATTAGTGCCACTGGTGGCAATCTGTTAGTGATTAGTATCGTTGTGGTCAGTAAGTTAGTGATTAGTGCCATTGTGGTCAGTGTGTTAGTGATTAGTGCTGCTGTGGTCATTTTGTTAGTGATTAGTGCCGTTGTGGTCATTATGTTAGTGATTAGTGCCGCTCTGGTCAGTGTGTTAGTGATTAGTGCTACTGTGGTCAGTATGTAAGTGATTAGTGCTCTTGTGGTCAGTGAGTTAGTGATTAGCGCCGTTGTGGTCAGTGAGTTAGTGAATTAGTGATTAGTGCAGTTGTGGTCAGTGTGTTAGTGATTAGTGCTGCTGTGGTCAGTGAGTTAGTGATTAGTGCGGTTGTGGTCAGTGTGTTAGTGATTAGTGCTGCTGTGGTCATTGCGTTAGTGATTAGTGCCGCTCTGGTCAGTATGTAAGTGATTAGTGCCGCTGTGGTCAGTGAGTTAGTGATTAGTGCCATTGTGGTCAGTGTGTTAGTGATTAGTGTTGTTGTGGTCAGTGAGTTAGTGATTAGTGCTGCTGTGGTCAGTGTGTTAGTGATTAGTGCTGCTGTGGTCAGTGTGTTAATGATTAGTGCTGCTGTGGTCATTGCGTTAGTGATTAGTGCCGCTCTGGTCAGTGTGTTAGTGATTAGTGCCGCTGTGGCCAGTGAGTTAGTGATTAGTGCCGCTGTGGTCAGTGAGTTAGTGATTAGTGCCGCTGTGGTCAGTATGTAAGTGATTAGTGCCGTTGTGGTCAGTGAGTTAGTGATTAGTGCTGCTGTGGTCAGTGTGTTTGTGATTAGTACTGCTATGGTCAGTGTGTTAGTGATTAGTGTTGTTGTGGTCAGTGAGTTAGTGATTAGTGGTGCTGTGGTCAGTATGTAAGTGATTAGTGCCATTGTGGTCAGTGTGTTAGTGATTAGTGTTGTTGTGGTCAGTGAGTTAGTGATTAGTGTTGTTGTGGTCAGTGAGTTAGTGATTAGTGCCGCTGTGGTCAGTATGTAAGTGATTAGTGCCGTTGTGGTCAGTGAGTTAGTGATTAGTGCTGCTGTGGTCAGTGTGTTTGTGATTAGTGCTGCTATGGTCAGTGTGTTAGTGATTAGTGTTGTTGTGGTCAGTGAGTTAGTGATTAGTGGTGCTGTGGTCAGTATGTAAGTGATTATTGCCATTGTGGTCAGTGTGTTAGTGATTAGTGCTGCTGTGGTCAGTGTGTTAGTGATTAGTGTTGTTGTGGTCAGTGAGTTAGTGATTAGTGGTGCTGTGGTCAGTATGTAAGTGATTAGTGCCATTGTGGTCAGTGTGTTAGTGATTAGTGCTGCTGTGGTCAGTGTGTCAGTGATTAGTGTTGTTGTGGTCAGTGAGTTAGTGATTAGTGGTGCTGTGGTCAGTATGTAAGTGATTAGTGCTGCTGTGGTCAGTTTGTTAGTGATTAGTGGTGCTGTGGTCAGTATGTAAGTGATTAGTGCCATTGTGGTCAGTGTGTTAGTGATTAGTGCTGCTGTGGTCAGTGTGTCAGTGATTAGTGTTGTTGTGGTCAGTGAGTTAGTGATTAGTGGTGCTGTGGTCAGTATGTAAGTGATTAGTGCTGCTGTGGTCAGTTTGTTAGTGATTAGTGCCGCTCTGGTCAGTGTGTTAGTGATTAGTGCTGCTGTGGTCACTATGTAAGTGATTAGTGCCGTTGTGGTCAGTGAGTTAGTGATTAGTGCTGTTGTGGTCAGTGTGTTAGTGATTAGTGCCGTTGTGGTCAGTGTATTAGTGATTAGTGCTGCTGTGGTCACTATGTAAGTGATTAGTGCCGTTGTGGTCAGTGAGTTAGTGATTAGTGCCGCTCTGGTCAGTGTGTTAGTGATTAGTGCCGTTGTGGTCAGTGTGTTAGTGATTAGTGCTGCTGTGGTCACTATGTAAGTGATTAGTGCCGTTGTGGTCAGTGAGTTAGTGATTAGTGCTGCTGTGGTCACTATGTAAGTGATTAGTGCCGTTGTGGTCAGTGAGTTAGTGATTAGTGCTGCTGTGGTCAGTGTGTTAGTGATTAGTGCCGTTGTGGTCAGTGTATTAGTGATTAGTGTTGCTGTGGTCAGTGTGTTAGTGATTAGTGCTGTTGTGCTCAATGCATTTAAAGTGAGTGCATTTGATCTAATCGGTAGCTATACTGTACAACAAATATTTAATCAGAAGAGGGAAGAAAAGTCTCCACAGAGGCACAAACGTGTGCACACACACAGACACACACTCACTGAATTGTCTTTATACAGCAGCATTGCAGGTGTGAAGGTGAAGTGTAAGGGAATTACACTTTTCTGTGTTTAATGTGTGTAACAGAGCGACATGAAGGTGAAAGCTTCACACACACACACACACACACACACACACCCTTGAGCATATTTATACCAGAAAAAAAAATGTGATTATACAACAGCTGCTGCTACTCTGAGTCACACACACACACACACACACACACACACACACATCTTGCAGCTGAGAAAGAAACGTGCATTGTTCTGGTGCAGAAAGAAAGAGAGAGAAAGAGAGAGAGAGAGGAACGCCCCCTGCTCCGGTGCACTACTAAAGCTGACAGGATAATTAGTGAACTGAAGTCACGTCTGATTGGCTTGTTTTGGCATCCTGCTGAACATTAACTCTCACTGTGATCTTAAAAAGCCTTATTTCACATAAACATTTCTATTATTATTCATAATGACCAGTTACAGGAGCACCTACAGTCAAACAATTATGTTATTTGTCATTTTATTAACATTAAGTCATATCATATCACACTGCTGTGAGTCAATTAACATCTGCAGGAAAAGCTCCGCCCCCTCATCCAGGCAGGTACATTGGATTTATTTCTCAGATCAGATCTGCTGAGATGACTGTTCACACTGTTATTAGTCAGAGATCAGATCTGATTGGTCTGTCCACACATCACAAGTCTGTCTGTTTAGGTTTCTGTGGTAATATTGCAATAATCAGTAACTACAGACACATGGCTTCAGAGTTGCCAGGTTGGCAGTTTTCCTGCAAACTTGCAGTATTTATTTTAATGCAATTGCAACTCAAATTTCAGAGGTGGAGGGTGGGGTGCTGGTCTTTGGATTCTTATAGTGACTGCAGAACAATAATAGTGTTGGAGATGCATTAGGTAGACTTTCTAATATTAGTAGACCCCAGCAGAGGCATCTGAAAATATAAATTAGTGAGAGTAAAATAAGATTTAAAAGTAATTTAAAGCTATAGTAAACATCTGTGATTAGACTCTTTAGATTTTGGGTTAGTTTTAAGTTTGTGTATGGCAGCTTTCTGTCAGTGGGGTGGAGAGTTTTTCTGGACCTGGCAATCTGGGACTCCAGTCTGGTGTCCTTTGTGGCATGGCATACTGTGGTAACAGTGTAGTCATTGGTGCATTTATGATCAGTGTCTTTTTCTCATTGCCCTGTCATTGTGTTATTATTATGTATGCCATGTTGAATTATAATTATATGTTGTATCAAAGCCATTATAATAGGAAGAGATTGCACTCTTGGCCAAGGTGTATTTGAGCCTCTCGTAGCCCAGAGATCAGACGCCATGATAAATGTTAAACATGGCTGTTACAGCCATTGCCATAACTGAAGCGTATGTTTCTTAATTAAGTCATATTTGGTCCAGAATTGTCTACAATCTGGGTTGTCTTCTAGTCTTTATCTTAAGGTTTACAATGGTATTGCACATAAAGCCATATTACCATGAGTCCATCCAGTTAGGCTTCTTATTTACTATTTATTTATTAGCTGTACAGTCTACTGGGCTTATAAAGTAAAAGAGTTTGAGTAGATGTGCTTCAGAGCCGTACTAATGTACTTCTCTTTGGGTGAAAAGAGGCATAAACAAAACCTCATAAATAACTTGTGCACATGCACTCTCCCACAAGAGCCAAAAACTAGAACTAGCATTGTTATGCTAAGAAGTTTTAACATGCAAGTCCCTCTGAGTGCATAAAACGGCTGTTGATCTCGAATTAAACTGGACTCGGTGACTACCAGAATCATCCAGGCTGCCTTACTCAAATGACTTATTCTGCTCATGAATGAATAAATAACATAATTCAAATCCAAAATGTGTTCAGTAATAACAATAATCTTGATTATGTGGTTTCTGCTATTGCACAACACACTGCTATCTATAGCAATGAAGGACATTAGCATTAAGCAGAACTAGCATGTTGACATCTGACGTATGTTTTTTGTGTAGATATCAGTGGGTCACACAATGTCAGAAACTGCATAAGCATGTCTACTTGAGATTACTGAACAGATTGTTTGGGCAGTTATGCAGTTAGCATGGCATTGTTACATTTTTAGCATTTACACTCATTTGTTTTTCTTTATCTGTAAAACACTGTGAATAGTATTGGGGTATAAAAGCTGCCTTATAAATACAGTTATTGTTCCTTCAGCATCTTTGGCTCATTTGGCCCCAAAAGGTGACTGGCCAAATAAATTAGTATGTTTATCCCAATGAGGAGGTTGGGTAACCAAGGAGGAGGCAGTGCAACCAAATGTGGGAGTGGAGTATTCTAATGAGGAGGTGGGGTAAACAAATGAGTAAGTGGAATAACCAAACGAGAAAGTAGAGTAACCAAACGAAGAGGTGAGGCAACTAAATGAGAAGGAAGGATAACCAAATGAGGAGGTGGAGTAACCAAATGATTAGATTGATAAACCAATTGAGGAGGCATTTCAAACAAATGAGGAGGTGGCATGACCAAATAAAGAGGCGGGATAACCAAATGAGAAGGTGGTGTAACCAAATGAGGAAGTAGAGTAACATAATAAGAAGGCAATGCAACCAAATGAGTAGCCAGGGTAACCAAATGATTAGAGGGAGTAATCAACTGAGGAAGCAGTTCAACCAAAATAAAAGGCAGGGGTAACCAAACAAGAAGGCAGTGTAACCAAATGAGGAGGCGGGGTAACCAAACAAGAAGGCAGTGTAACCAAATGAGGAGGTGGAGTAACCAAATGAGGAGGCTGGGTAACCAACCAAGAAGGCAGTGTAACCAAATGAGGAGATGGAGTAACCAAATGAGGAGGCTCGGTAAACCAAACAAGAAGGTGGTGTAACCAAATGAGGAGGTGGAGTAACCAAATGAGGAGGCTGGGTAACCAAATGATTAGATGGATAAACCAATTGAGGAGGCAGTTCAAACAAATAAGGAGGTGGGATAACCAAATAAAGAGGCGGGGTAAGCAAATGAGGAGGCTGGGTAACCAAATGATTAGATTGATAAACCAACTGATGAGGCAGTTCAACCCAATGATGAGGTGGCATAACCAAATAAAGAGGCGAGGTAACCAAATGAGAATTTGGTGTAACCAAATGGGGAAGTAAAGTAACATAATAAGAAGGCAATGCAACCAAATGAGTAGCCAGGGTAACCAAATGATTAGAGGGAGTAACCAAGGAGGCAGTTCAACCAAATTACAAGGCAGGGGTAACCAAACAAGAAGGCAGTGTAACCAAATGAGGAGGCGGGGTAAGCAAATGAGGAGGCTGGGTAACCAAATGATTAGATTGATAAACCAACTGATGAGGCGGTTCACACCAAAGCTGAGGTGGGATTGGAGATACACTGCCCTAGTATTTATAAACAGTGTATAGTCTACAGGTTCTCGATGGTTCTCGTTCTGTCTCAGTCTGTCTTGCTCTGTGAAAAGTAGACCTTTCTCCTAAATCATTAATGGGTGAGAATCACTTGAAGTCCAGAGGAGAAACACCAGCCGCACACACAGACCGTTTTCCGTCTTCATATTGTTGAAGGAAGCCCTGCAGGTCTGGCTCTCCATTCCCAACCTTCGGAGCCATTTTTCACCGTAAATTGCTTTTGCCCAGGATAGAGTGACCACTTCTTATTCTCTCACTCTATTTCTCCTCTAGCAACTCCACTTCTCCTGCTCTCTCATTTTCTCAGCCACAGCACTCACTTCAGCAGCCAGGCTGAGCCGGGGAGGCTGATGACTCTCTGAAAAATTTACACGTAGTGCCAGAAATGACTTTTTCCAACAACTCGTCATTTCTCATCTCTAAAGAAAAGTCCTTAAAGGAACAGCATGAACAAGACCAAGGTCTGCTAACGAGACGCCACCAGTCACTGTACTGTTCTCATCAGTCTCAGCTCATTTCTCATCTCCTCTTCTCTTTCACTCATGTGTTCTTCTCATCTTTCCCTTTCTCTTCTTTTCTTCCTGTCTCATGTTTCTTTTTCATTCTTCATTCTCTGCTTTTCTCATCGTATTACTTCTCCTCTTTCTTCGTATCTTGTTTCTGCATCACTTTTTACACCTTTTTTTCGTTGTTGATCTTTTTCTCTCTTGTATTTTTGTCTCCTCTCACTTCTTCTCTCCTCCCTTGTTGCCTCATTTCTTTGTCTTCTTTTCTCCTCAGCTCTCTTCTTTTCTCAGCCTAGTCCTTGTCGTCGATTATTTTTTTTTCCTTTTTGTTTTCTTTCTTGTTGTCTTCTCGTCTCATCTCAACTTGTCTCGCTTTTTCTCTCGCTCGTCCATCCTGGTTCTTATCTCCAGTGATCACTAGGAAGCTAGAACAGAGGGAGAACTTTTCTCTCCTCCAGTGGATCTTATCTCCAGAGGGAATGTACGGGCTGCTCCATTCCAGAACCTTCACGTTAAACTCCTGAAGGTTCTGCTAATGAGCTGAGGAGAACTGGAGCAGAAAAGAACCGTAAAATGTTGAGTATGGGGCTACTGAGGTCTATCTCTCTCCGCACCCACCCTCCTCCCCTCCTAAAGGGACGAAGGACTGAAGGTGAAGGTGATGGAGTAACAGCTCAAGGCCTTTCTAATGCTCAATTACACTCTGGAGATGGGTTCGGTGATTATCAAACCACAGCTGTGGGGATATCATATAACACACATAGACACCAGGGCCATTAATCACACTGATTCCATTACAGTTCTATGGGATTCAGTGCACCTTTCAGCTCCATTCCCTTCATTTAGGTCCGTTTAGTAATTCACTGAATACAGAAATGTGTCCTGTTGTGGACGATTGTA